>JAULKM010114209.1:0-22285 GCA_032355605.1 Rubia tinctorum | reverse complement strand
GAGGATGAAGACGTCTCTCTAATTCCTCACTCTAAGAGTGGATCTCTCACTAGAAGGAATAGAAGTGACTATGGAATTGAGTGGATGAGATTGAATGATGAACCCTTATCCAACATCTCTATTTATAGGTGAACCAAGAATGCTCTATAATTCTCTCCTATCTTCCCAAAAAACCATAGTAAATGCTTGGAGCCTTCTAGGAGGTAGTCTAGATTCTTACCCCTATCATCCTAGAAACATCTTCCCTTTTCCATTAATGGAGAGTTCTAGAATTAGGAAGGAAACCCAACAACCCTGTAACTTCCTTCTCTTCTTTCTTTGTTTTGTATCGTGCACAAATTTAGTTTCTTTCTGCGCAAGTCTATCTTAGTTCCTATTCTCTTTGCGCAAATCTTTTAGTTCCCATTCTTATCTCATTCGTATCCCAACTTCATAGCTAGTTACCATTCTACTCCCTATTACCTCTCCTCACTTGGTTTCCTATCCCAAAACATATCTTCTTTCGATTTATATTCTCCTAATCGATCGGATCATCTGTTGATCGAAGACTGGATTTCCAAATTCTTTCTTATCTCTCAATCTATTAAATTTTTAGATTTATTTTCTTCTTATCTCCCAAATTCCATATTTCTTCTTATCCCACTTCCGATAGAAACCTTTCTCCAAAGACTACGGCGCCCGCGGAGAATTGTGCTAGCAACAATAAATGCATGGTAAGGGAAGGTTAATTTCAAATTTGTTTAGAGTGTAGGTCAAGGTCCGATATGAAGTGGATTCGTTTACTGAAGATCTGGAAATCTTTTAGGAATTTGAGCCCCCACATATTATTGGTGTTGAATAATGGGTGTGGTGGTGATAGGTAATGGGTTTTGGTGGTGGTGAATGAATGATGATTCAAAGTGGCAGTGAAGAATTACGGCGGTGTTGACTGTGATTCATAATTATTCTTTTTATAAATTTCTAGAGCAGTTCAAAAATCAGAAGCTTCAACGGAAATTCCAAAAATGTTCCCAACTAAAAGTATGATAGTCGGCTCAGCCAGAGACGGAGGGTCGTAACCACTGTCTAGTGGCCATGAAACCCATCATTAATGCCTTAAGTTTACACTATTGTGTAGATGTGATGGATTCTATTGGAGATGAGAATGGTTCCAGTGGATCTAGTGATGAACTAGAATTAGGTGACTGGTTTATAGACAGTAGTGGTGAACAAGCCTAGTTAAGGCAGCTCCTTCGAACCACAAAAGTCACTTTGGGAGTGACTTCTCTGGTCGTTCCTTTAATCCTCTGCGATTAAAGGTGGTTTCAGGAACTTCCTTAGAAGGACAAGAATCAAAGACACTTATCGACCGCCGTTGATCTTTTTCTGGAACCGGCTTTGATTAGTTCCAAGCACAGAATTTTTATTCCGACAATTGGACTTTACGAGCAGTTTCGAGTGTGGATCCAATTATCTGACTATTGTATTACGTTTAGGTTTCCGATGGATGAACTAATTTTTTAGTTATGAGTGTGGAACTATTGGTCAAACAACAGCAGGTGAAACGCAGTTACAAACTCGGAACGTCGTCTGGGCTTAAAAATGTGTGTCCTCTATCGGGGATCAATTTTGGATATGCACGGGTTTATTTATGTAAGGAATGCATTTTTTGGGTATACAGTTCCAAGTCCGGAACAATTTCTGATCTATATATTCTGATAGAGGAACATGGAATCTGGTGTATGGTAAAATTGAAATATCGATAGATTGTAGTTCCTTAGTCGAAACTCCGATCGGAAAAGATGGTACAATCATCCTATTTCATTATAAACCGACTTTTTAAAAGCCTAGTAAAACAGATCTAGATTGTACAAAATACAAGAGAAGATGACACTAGATATCAAAAATCTAAAGACTACGCTAAAAAAGAAACAATCTATAGATAGGAATAGAAGTCATCAAATATCTATTTCGCACAACTATGTCAGCAAATACTAGTCTCTCATAATACCACATTTGGATTCCCAATTGAAGAGGATCGGGAGTACAAAAAATACCTAGCCAATGAATTATTTGCACTGTTGATATATTCATTTGAATACAGCTTGTCAACATTTGGAAAAATCTGTGAAACAACCAAAGTAACAAAAGAAGAATTAATCCGACATGTTTCGTTACTTAAATATAATCTCAAAAGAGCCATTATAGTACTCACCTCGTCAATTTCCAGGAAATCCTCACGAACATGTAGAACACACTCCGCTGAGTATAGCATTACGTAATAGTTGTATTCCCATGTATTTCTTTTTTTTCTTTTACTAATAAATACAATTAAAATTAGTATCATATAATGACAATAACTTATGACTGAATAGAATTTTGGGACATGAATAGAGAATCACACCTTGATTTGTATTGGTTTCAAACCCTCATTACCATTATTCCCCGAACCTTTGATAGAGTCACCACAAATTTTAACGAACGCATCAGACGGTTGGTATTGAAGAAGATCTATCCAGTTAAAGCGCTTCTTGTTGTGGATGATAATATTAATCTCTAATGTTCTCTATAACATTGAGTAAAATAAATATAAAAAATGTATTAATGGATTAGTTAGGTTAAATGGCATGAGTGTGTATCCATCACCTTTCAATATACGGTCAAATGAATAATTTTTTATCCGTTCATCGAAGACTTCTGCCAATGTAGTCAATCCTCTCCTGAATAGTACACTGGATTTCATGGGTAAACACCGAGCAAAAATAACCTATCCAACCCTTATCCTGTTGGTTAGCAAAATAATACATGTACCTTCGAAATGAAATTGGATGTAAGGAATAAGGAAATGATCTGGAAATATTAACAATTTGGGAAAAGTGAAATGCTATATCACTTATAATAAGTATAGGGACATTATTGTCTGGTTCACTTGTTCACACCTCCATAAGTCTTCAAAATCAGTCCATGATGCGATGATTTCTCACTTTTAACCGAATACACATGCATTACCCTAGAATAAGTTGAGTTTCGTTGGTGTTTCGCCAAGAAATCATACAAGACCTTCACAAAATGCGGCGACTCCTTAATAACATGTGCCTAGGTGAGAGGGAGTTTTGTAATCTTTGACGCCTCAAAGATTGGCTTTGATGTTGAAATTGGTGTCTCTTTCAAATGACGATCTTTGATCGTGCGGATCCCACTTTCTTGTAGTTGCCTTCCAAAATTAGTAATAGGGTTTTGAGGATCTTAGGGTTCTCTATTGAAACTCTACAAATTCCATCACCAATGGGAGCATAATGATGATGACGCATTGACTCGTGTAGAATTCCGTCGGCAACGTGAAGTGGCCTACCCTTTTCACCTTGATAAATGTATAGCCAAAAAAATGCGATGTCTAGATTCTGAGGGAGAACAGACATAATGTAAATTAAATTTGTAGCCAAATACTTATCAATAAAATATCTTATTTCAACCAACCTTACTTTCGGATGACACAATGGCTTTGTCAATGTTATTTTCTTCATTTGTTGGGGGATGAAGAATGGGTTATTGGTTCATCTCAACTTCTCCCGGAGAGTGTCGTGATCCTCTAGATAGTGGCGTCCAACCGGGTGTCAAATAATCCAAATTCATAGGTATCCGGAGACCTATGTGCTCGATCAACTTTTGAATCAATAGTTCTTGCTACTCCATCCATTTGTCTCTGATGAGGGCTTCCATTTGCAACAATTGGACTCTTGACGGTTTAGCCCGATCATAGGATCGAACTAACCCAAATGCCTCTCTTTGGGACAAATGATCCCACTCCTCTTGCATGACCAGAGTGATTGGGTTTATTTGTAGCCTCACGAAGGATATCGTGTTTACCCGACTGAATGAATCGACCCTCCAGTTGGTCTTTGCCTGCACACAAAATACAGTTCCATGAACATTAATTACATGAGAAAATAAATTAAATTGAAATTAGAATTAATAAATAAATTCTTGCCACTCGTTCGGCAACTTCAATTTTAGGAGGTTTATCATATCCACCCTTTTTGTTTTGCCAGCTCTTCAAGAAGAGATCACAACTATTGATCTCTTGTACATTGATTGGTGTGATCGACGACCTCGCCTCTTTCTTACTCATCCCCCCATCAATGATGATTTGAACATCCCTTTCAAAACGTTCTTTCACTAATTTGAGGGCCGCTAATCCATATTTACCCTGAGTCTTCCCATGTGGTGTTTTGTTTTTCCATGCATTACTTTGTTTTTCTACCCTCGTCCCCTAGTTTTTAGGATGTCACAACCTTTTTCAAACTAAAAGTAATGTAATGTATAGATACAAATAAAAAATCATTTATATCACTTACATTTTCCTCATTATCCAAGGTTCTTCTCTTATGAATTTCATAACTATCCGGTTGAATGTGTGTGTAGGTTAACCATGGAAAATCACCCTTTGTACTAGAGAATATGTAATCTCTGGACAAGGTGTACTTGTGTTCTCTCCAACTTTTGGACATCATCGCCATTGATTTCTTCTTCAAATCATCCAAATTCGGACAATCAATCTCGAATGGCCTCTATACAAATTATATCAAATCATGATCAAATACTTACTCCTCAATTTATTAAAACTATATATGAAAAGGCATGTGGTAGAAGCATAATCAACGTAACATATGCTAGTGGGCACCTTGCATTCCGTCCAAAGGATGTCTTTGTATTCTTTAGGGACCTCGTGCCAATTACCGAACTTGATGTTTACCTTTGTCCTTCTCACTTTCCCTACCCAATTCGACCACTTCGCACGCTCTTTGGAAAACATTTTCCCCATTAGTTGAATACTAGCAAAGTTGACTCCTTCCTTTCCATTCTTCGTTCTAAATTTCTAAAATATGTCCGTGCAAAGATGATCTCCGCCGACCCTCTTGTTCATCTTCTTATTTATCGCCCATTGTATTAGAATGTCCTTTGAGTGAATTCGTTTGTTCTTCTTGATTCCTTTTTGATGACATTTAACTATCTACGGACAATCAATATATTCCACCTTCACTGCACTAACTCACAAGGGAGGACATGACATTAAAAAAAGGATAATAATATTGCACACACCATGTACATATCTTTTAGAAGAACATTAAAAAAGGATACATAAACTTATCGCCTCAACACACCATCAACAACACTTTAATATTTATCTTTTGAATAATTAAAAAGGATTAGATGTTGAAATGATCTAGGTAGACCATATTCTTCACCAAGTGAAAACCCTAACCAAAATTCAAACTCTATGGTGTTGATTCTTCCGAGAATATGTGATGTAGATGAAGAAATCTAGGGTTTTGGAAGGTTTTGCAATGGAAGTGAGAATTTAGGATATATTTGTGAAGATTTTGTGGGAGAATGTGGAGGAGAAAATGAGAGGGAACTCCTGCTCAAAATAAATGGGTATTAATTACCCATTTGAAAACTGCCTTTATTGCTCCGTTTCTTCTAAGGCTCTAAAATTATTTACGATCTTGGAACTATATCGTTGAATAGGTTCCAAATTAAGAACTGCATCTTGTATATGTTTGATAAATCGAACAAATTAGGTTATGATCTCGAAACCTAATTTCAGTGTATTAATAATTTTGGACTGACGGGTTTTCATAACCCGTTAGAACCCTAAATCCCCAAATCCGTTTCCCCATATTTATGAACTCGTAACCTCTACTCCATCTTCCACTAACCAACGATAAAATGGGTCATAGGTGTCACGGCTGTAAAACGGGCAGTGGTTGTGGGAATGCTTTTAACCGGAGTCATCGACCAACTCAAGAGCTCTCCAGTGCCTCTGAAAAAGTCTTCAGTGTAGGTGCCAAACTGAGGTATGTGGTGTTCAATCGTAGGAAATTCACTAGTCCTAAGGTTATTCGTGCTTCAGATGTTGTGCCACTAGGACTAGAGATGATCATGGGTCGCCACACCCGACCCTAAGAAAATTTAGTTAGACCCAAACCCGACCTGGACCCATAGGATTTGAAAATTTTAGACCCATACCCAGACCCATACCCAGACTCGATGGGTCTAAACGGATCTTGGGTCCAATACGGGTTCTAAATAGGTGTAATATTCTTTTTTCTTTACTAAATAAAAATATATATTATTTTAAATGCAACTAATTGAAGTTCAATATGTATTAGATTTTTTTTTCAAGATAACAAAATATAGAATACATACTATTTGTTGAATTTGAAATAAAAATACAAAGAGAATATAAAAGTGATTTAGAAATTTGGGTAAAATTATATATAGTTAGGCTTATATGGGTCTACAAGTTGGGTCTGGGTCTTAGTATTTTAGACCCGGACCTGAACCCATATCTAAAAATCTAGACCTATACCCAGACCCGGACCCGATGGGTCTAAATTTTTTGGACTCATACCAAACCTAATGGGTCTAGACCTTGTGGGTCTGGGTCTGGGTTGGGTCCTAGACCCATGATCATCCCTAACCAGGACTAGGGCATTTGATTGATAAATTTAAGAGCTTGGGTTTTGACAAGTTACTCCTATTAGATGAAATCGTCCATTATGATGAGGTTTTACAGTTTTACTTTAATTAAGGACAAGGTGGTAACAATAAAGAGTAGAATATTGTAAACAGTGTGACTATATCCATCACTAAGTATTCAATCAATAATGCCCTAGTTTGCGAACATACTAACCCGACTAAATTGAAGCCTGTCGATGAGGACGTACCCATTGAAATATTCCATCAACAGAATTGCCCTGGGGTTACATAGGTAAACTCATTGTGCCGGTAGTGATAGCTAAGAAATATTTCAATAGGATGGGATCCGTACCGGGGTAGGCTGAGAGATACGATGTGGGAGAGTTGTCTGTCGAGAATAAGTTAATCTATGAGTGGATTTGTTAGAATGTCCTACCATTGGGGGGCCACGCATGCGAGCCTATGATTGGGAATCTAATGATATTATATTACGTCATGTAGGGTGTAAAGTTTAATCCGAGGTATATAATTCTAATGTATTTGTTGA
Organism: Rubia tinctorum; assembly: GCA_032355605.1. NCBI lineage: Eukaryota > Viridiplantae > Streptophyta > Magnoliopsida > Gentianales > Rubiaceae > Rubia > Rubia tinctorum. The sequence continues at coordinate 15,276 of JAULKM010114209.1, read as the reverse complement.
AGGCCACGGTGGGTAAAATAAAATCTTTCGTATGGTGGCTTGATGGAAGGTTTTTCTCGTTGACAAATCATGTGCTTGGAGTACTATAATGGGGCTTGGTTCGACCACAAGCATTTGGTTTTGAACGAGGATAATGTATATGTCCAGTGCACAATTCTCGGGTCATCCGCTAGCGCAGTGAAAATGGGGAGGGAAGCCACGATGTTGAGAGATGAAGCATCTTCATCCTGTGAGTAGTCAAATATTATCACTTTTAATTTTTTTTACTTTCCGTAACACGCATGTCATAACCATTGGCTGTATTTTATAGGTAGCCAAGGTTCTTGGATGAGTACCTTCAAAAGGTACATGTCATTCCTTCGAAGTGAAGTTAGTGCTGCAAATGCAGAGTTAGTCACGGCCAAACCTAGGGATGACAAACTCATCGAATCTACCGAACTCCATATTGTGCTTAGTGACGATGAGAGGATGCCAAACTTCAAACCTTTTTATTCGGATGATGATGAGAGCGAGGGCGAACACGGTGAAGATGGGATGCGGACCCTAAGAAGACAGACTCTAAGATTGAATAGATGTTAGGATGTAATGGTTAAGGATTTTTAAAAACTTTTGTTTTGGAAATTTTTGCTACATATTTTGGATTATAATGAGTTAAATTTGGCTATGTTTTAAATCTTGTCTTTGACAAAGTTTCAGGTCCCTCAATATATTTCATGTTTGTTATCTTATTCATGGTCGTCATATGTAGGCCAAGTTAATTGATGGTACTTAATGAAAGCTTATGATGAAATAAACATACTTGAAGAATCAGTTTCGATAGAGGAACTATGTTATTTCTTTGCCAAATTACTCCCAGAAGATGTTCATAACTCGGAACCTATTATTCATGTGTTAAATGATTGAGCCGATATTCCCATGTTACAAGCTCGGAACTATAGTTCCGACCTCTAATATATTTTCAGGATCTAATATGTGCTTCTCAAACAAAGGTTGATTTGTAGCTTACTTTAAGATTACAAGTTACGAGCTAGGAGCAGGATCTTTTTAATTGTTAGAATCCACGAAAGTGCTTGTTATGAGCTCAGAATTGTGGTTCCGAGCTATGATCACTTTTTCAGAACCTAATCTGATCTTCTTGCTAGAAGGATGTTTTTAAGCTATTTGTTTTTAATACATGTTACGATCTCGGAACTGAATATGAGTCATAGTATGATAAGGTAAAAGTTACTGTTACGAGTTCGAAACTGAGGTTCCGGGCTCTGATATGTTTTCACGACCTAATCTGGTCTATTTTAAGAATGGGTAATTTGAAGTTCATAATTTTGTAATATTATTTACGAACTTGGAACTGGATCCTATTCATAACATGAAGCCTCTGTTATGAGCTCGGAACAAAAGTTCCAAGCTCTGATGTAGTTTCAGGAACCAACCTGCTCAAAAGACTATTCAAATTATTTATCACATAAATTCCAATAAAAGTTCAAGAAGAAAGTCCGGACTCGTAACTGTAAATCGGGTAAGTGTAGTGAAATGCCTGAGAGTAGTTCCGAGTGTGGAACTATGAATCGGCCTTTTGAAAAATGAACACGATTCAGTTCCGAGCTCAAAACCTATTGGCCTATATAAAAAATAGATTGGGATTCATTCAAACAAACCCTAAAGACATTTTCGACTGTGAAACTTCAACCCTCACCCAAATTCAAAATCACACACACACGTGAGAACCATCTAATCATGTATTCTTCAAATCCAAAATGCGCCGGTTCGCGGGCGTCGATCCAAATCAATAAGAGGAAGCCGACCGAGGAATCTAGACTATGAAGCAAGGTTTGTTTCTCTTGAATCACAAACTAGATTCAATGCGTTAAGGGATGATGGAAAATAATTGGATAGTTATATACTAGATTTAAGTTTGTACAAGAGCATTGGGTTAGCCAACCCCGTTAAGTATTTTGAAGATAAACATTTTCTTAAACTTCTTAGTCTGAATGAACCCAGTTACTTTGATGAGATATGTCAATTTTATGCCAATTTGCATGAGGTATAAACTCAGGTAGTTATTGGACTAGGGTGAATGGGTTTAATGTTGAGATTAGCCCATGGATTATCAATAAAAAATTGAACGCCCCTACAAGATTCTAGATGATGTGTACCCCCCAAGTGGAGGATGGGCCTTTAGATGATGTATATCATAGGGGGGAATGGTCACTCAACGATGAATATCCTACTATTGACCCTATTTATGTAGTGTGAAATACTTTAAACTCAATCCTCATGACCTAGGTAGACCGGAATAATTTGATCTTGAGGAACTAGAAATTGACCAAGGTATTATGTATGACATAATAGCTCGGTCAATAGTACCCACTCACGGTCACCTCACCTAGCCAAATTACTCAACTCTTATGAAGTTCTACTATGTGATAGAGGGAGCCAAAGTTAATCTCGGCACCGCAATTTTTAAGCACATATTGGGTGTAGCCACATCGAAGAGAATAATCAAGAATCTGCCTTATGGAAACTTGATTACGTCTATATTCCAAGGTGTGGGCGGGTTGGATTTTCATGGTGAGGAAAAGGCTTGCAAATACTTTGACAAACAGTACTTTCAGAAGAAAAAGTGGTGTCACCGAACGATTGATGCGGTCGAGCCTCACAAGAGAGCCAAGGTTGAAGAAGGTACATTTATTATTTTAAAAATATTTTTAAAATATTAACTTATCTTTTATTAATTTTTATCAAGAGTACGAATAATTGCTACAAATGGGTGTGCGACGAAGTCGGCCAACTGATGGAGCGTATATGGAAGTTAGCCAACTGATGGAGTGTATATGGAAGTTAGAAAATAAGCAACGTACTTACAAGAGATCCTTCAAAGATTCAAAGATGCCCTGCCTAAAACGATGCTCTTCTGTGTGACTTATGTTAGGCCTTTACTTGGATAGGCTCAGACCAAAGTGTTCTTTTGGTTGTATCCTCACTAGACTAATTGAATGATTATGACCCCTTTTTTACTTAGTAAATTCGTGCGAAATTAATCTATGTGAATGTTATACAATGTTTCTTTTGCATATCTTTAGTTACTCGTGGTTTGATTAGCGATTCATATTAGCCCATAAGGTGCCACGACATATTCTGACACGGTAAGGAAGAAATAAGGGAAGTAAGAACTGATAACCAAGTGTGCCGAGCCAGTTCCAAGCTCTGAGCTAGCTCACATCAAATAGTCAACTTAACAAAACACTAGAATCAAGCTCTACCAATTATGTCCGAGATTTATTCTTCTTCTTAAGTACCTTCTTCTTGACTTTCCTCCATTTTTTTGTTCATCTTCCCTTGGGCCTCAACCCATACCACTTCATCATGGCCCGACCTTCCGAAATATACACGCAAGCCTTCCTCATATTCTTCAAGCATTATATCATCGTAATTAGAACCGATGAAAGCATTTGGCATGAAACAGATGAAATCTTCAAGATAGTTTTCACCAACAAAATCCCTCTTACCCTAACAACAATCTCTCACTTTGGGTCAATTGGGTCTTTCACATAGAAAAGTTAATGAGCTTGACCCACTAAAATGAATGGGTAATCTCTCCAAGCTAACCGGATCCAATCAACTAAAGTGAATCCCAAGTCCTCTATTCTTTTACCACTGTTAACATCCACCCATTCACACTGAAATAAGGGAACTCGCATTGTCACGTAATCCCATATTTCAACAATGGTTTCAAAATAACATGTATGTGCATAAATTGGATTTTTTCCTGACCTAGCAACATGAAGTGCCTCTGAAACAAGAGAAACTCCACTTTTCTGGGGAAACACCCCTATCATCCACAGCTTTCGTGGTAAACATAAAACCATTGTTGTCGTACAATCTATATAAAAGGACTATACCAAGAGGTGTACGTGCTAGCCATTTAACCATTTTGGGGTGTCTACCCCTGGCCACGTGACCGTGAAGCCACCATGCAAATGTTCCAATGTGTTGTTGCGGAACTTGAGCTTCATTGAGTGAAGGATGGGCCCCGCGTATATCATTCATGTGAACCTCAATATACGGAACTACATCATCATGGTTTTGAAGTACGTATAAATGAGCAACACGTAAATCCTCTGCACTAGGGTTGAGCACCTTACTCGGTTAAACCCCATATACATCCAATCGTCCCTCATATCTTGAACTCAGAAGCCCAACCAAATCAACCTCCTTCAGATATTCAGTACATAATTCTATTACCTCCTCTACCATATACCGTTGCATAATACTTGTATTAGGCCTATATTTGTTCTTCACAAAATGTTTGGAAATGTTCATATACCATTCAAGGGGATACAACCATCTCAAAATTACGAGACCACATAGCTTGATCTCACTGACCAAATGAATAATCAAATGGACCATAATGTCAAAGAATGATGGCGGAAAGTACATCTCCATTCGGCATAGCACTTCAACAATCATCGCTTGAAACCTGTCAATATTTGCAACGGTAATCCTTTTGGAACAAATGGACTTGAAGATAAAAATCTTCATAATGCACATTCTTACATGGGAAGGTAAAGACGACCTTATCGCAACGGAATTCAATTCCCAATTCCTGCATCAGATTGCGACAGCCATGTGATTTAAGACTTAACAACTTCAACTCCTTCACCGATACACATGAACTTAAGTTAGAGGAATATGCCTTGGGTTCCTTCAAACTGTTGAGGGCCTCACAAAATAATTACTTCTCTGCATTAGACATGGAGAAACATGTGGGGGGAGATAACACTAATCGCCATTTGTAACAGGACCCAGACTCTCCCTGATACCTATATCAACCATGTCAAGTCGGGCCTTCAGTCCATCTTTAGTTTTCCAGGGGGTATTTAACAATGTACCAACCAATGAATCGCACACATTTTTCTCGATGTGCATTACATCAAGGCAGTGTCTAACATCCAAATCCTTCCAGTAAAGGAGTTTGAAAAAAAATAGAGCATTTCTTCCAACTTCCATCTATTGATGGTTTCCGCTTCCCCTGTCCAAAGTCATTTGGAAATTCTTTGACTCTTTCAAAAACTTGATTACCCGTTAGTAGTAACGGAGGTGGTTGTAACTCGATCTCCCTATTGAAATGACACCACAGGTGCCCACGAGGAAGAAACTGTATGTACCCCTGTTAAACAGTTTTACATCTGTGTTTAAATGGGAAAAATGAGGTTTCCCTTTCACACACAGGACAAGCGTAGTTCCCCTTCACTGAATAACCAGGAAATTTTCCATAAGCTTGAAAATCGTTTATAGTACAGAACAACAAGGCCTTTAACTTGAAATACTCTTTCGAAAGTCCACCATAAGTCCAAACACCAACATTGAACAACATTACCAAATCATTGATAAGAGAAGCAAGATAAACATAAATATCGTTACCAGGTTACCTGGGACCCGAAATCATCATCAACAACAACACATACTTCTGTTTCATTGTCAACCAGGAGGAGAGATTGAAGATTAACAACATTACAGGCCATTAACTATGAGCACTGCTCATATTACCGAATGGATTCATTCCATCGATTGATAGGACAAACCTCAAATTCCGAGGCTTTGATCCAAACTCAGGGTAAAGGGCATCAAGCTTCTTCCAGTGGTCATTGTCCGACGTGTGACTGATAACATCATCCCTAGGTCTAACTCTATCTTCATGCCAGTGCATTAACTTAGCATTATCTTTGCAAGAAAACAACTTCTTCAAACGTGGAATAACAGGAAGATACCATAAAAATTTAGCAGGGGTATTTTTCTTCGAGATGAAACCAACTTCCGTACCTACAACAATTTCTCCACTCTGAAACCTGTATCGAGACTCACCACATACACAACAATTTTCTCTATTTGCATCCTCCTTCCCTCTATACAGTATACAATCATTTGGATGAGCATGAATTTTTACCAATTTCAATTCCATTGGAAAAGGAATCTTTTTTGCGGCATACGACCTATTGGGCATAAGATTACCATCTGGAAGCAATTCCCTTAGCAATTCAAGTTCTCAGTCATCCCTTTGTCGATCCACCCGTACTTCACCTTCAAATTCATCATCCTCAACATAGCACTAAAAACAAAATGTTTGGACCCATCATACAATGTAGTATCTTATCACTGATCAACGTTTCTGGGGCCTCGGGTTTGCCGTGAAATTCTTTAGCAACATCCTCCACCATCTCATCAAATCCACTCTTTCTATCCAAATCGACCCCTTCATTACTTTTAACATCATCAACAATATCCGTGAGAACCTCTCTGTGCCATATCCAGTGTGTATAACTAGTTTGAGAACCTCACATTATCAGATGTTCATGCAACTTCTTCCTCCCCACATACGCATCATTCTTACAATCCTTACATAGGCAATGTGCTTGGACCGCTCCGTTCTTTGAGGCGTGTTCAAAAGCCAACAAAACAAATGATACTATCAATGGAATATAATCAGGTGAATTCCTACGATCGCCACCGATGAGTTCAATTCTATCCATGAAATGACATTGCGTACGTACACAACATAAACCCTACTCCAATCCATTTCCCTTCAAACATCAATTTTCACAAGAAAACACTAGTTCAACCCATTTCTAATATAATATAATTGAATTGAATGAATTCTAAAAAGTGATTGACTTGAACATACCTTCACGATTTAATTCCAAAAGAAAACTCAAAAAGTGGGCTATGCCTCTTCACAAATTCTTCTCAAAATTGTTTGGCTTCAACCTGCTTAAGTTAAACTTTCTGTTTTAATTAGTTCCGATAGTGGATTTATCTACTACAGAATCACAAAAAACAAGAAATGGTTCCTAGATCCGAACTACGATAAGAGGATGTTAAGAACTAATAACAATATTAGTCCTTTCAAGTGCCCTGATCCACTAAGATTCGCATCCAAGTTCCGAGTCTGGAACCTACCACAATAGAATTGCTTTTGCACAACAGTCTTTAATTGTACTCGGTTAAAGGCGGTTATTCATTAAACCGCCTTTGATTCTTATAAATGGAAGGAGGTTCTTTCATAACCGCCTTCCAAAAAAGTTGAACTGCCTTTGATTTTTGAAGGTGTACAGAATCGCTTGGTTCCAAGCTTGGAACCCTCCTCAGCAGGCTGTTCCTGGGAATCGTAGAGGAACCGCTTTTGAACTCCACCTTTAATAGGTTATTCTCCACTGGTGGGAGATGGATCCCATTGTGGAAGAGTATGAAGATGATTAATCAACACATTGGTCAACACATTGAAGAGTATGAAGATGATTAATCAGCGACAACAACAACCTCGGTCAGTGGTCAACACATTGGTCAACACCTCGTTCAGCGTCAATGGTGGTTAACAACAACAACAACATGGTCAACAGAAGCATTGGTCAATGGGGTCTTAGCCGGTCAATGGCAGTGAGCGGCGGCACGCAACAACTTCCCACCTCAGCTATTCCAAATTCAGGGTCTAAAGCACATGCAACATATTCTATTTTCTAGCTCTTTCCTTAAACTTATCCCCCACTTCAATTTATTCTCGCCATTCAACAAAATTCATCGTGGTCGGCTATAGCCTTGGCAGCCACGTGGTGGTCGCGTGGGAAGAATTTTATCGACTAAGCTAATAGTGGGAATAGTTTCCCTGCAGCAGTTAAAATAGGTCATCTTGAGGTGGGTACATGGTCTGGCCCACTAAAAAATATGAAAATAGGTCTTTCTGTAGTAGTTAGTATTCGTCGAATGGAGCCTTCTGGCACACAACTGAGCTCCCAAACTTCAAAGACGATACTTACTTATGAGCTATTAAAGAGTCACATTGTAGCATGACTTCCCTGGACAAAAGCAGGGTTTTAGATTAACTATTTTAGTTGCTTTTATGGTTTTTAGGTAAGCAGTTGGTGCTTTCGTAACTCTGGAGAGTTTTAGATAATGTCGCGCTGTGTTTATTGATGAAATCCAACGACAGACTTTAAAAGGGTTCACATAGGAACTACGGAGTTGTGGCAACCAGGTGTGGATAAATCTGGCCAACACTAAATAAGGATAAAAGAATGCAGTACGGGACTGCTTCAAAACAAAAGGGACCTGTTTACGAAAATCCTTCAATTGATGCTTTCATCGTTGATTGGAGAAATCCATCTATAGCATCTTCAAACTACAGAGCTGTCGCAACCCGATAAAGACAAATATTAGAGGCACGACTAGAGTAGCAGATCGCCAAGATAACACATGAACCTAATACTAGGTCCATTTGTGGGAGACTCACCCCACATTGTGTGAGCTGAGGTTTTAGAAAGTTTTTACAGATTAGTTATAATTGTTAGTTAGGGGTTGTGCGACCTAAACCTCGCATAAATTTGTAACGATCTAACTACTTAATGAGAATGTACGCCTCTTTGTTTAAAAAAGAAACATGGTGTGTGGTCATCACCCCTCAGTCTTGTACATGGAACAAAGATAATATTAAGAAAGAGGGTATCTGGAACCTATAATCACTGTATGAAGTTGATTTTTGAAGATTGCTGGATTATTATTTTTTATCTGAATCAAATTTGTTATTTTATTTTCTTGTTTTGTTTAGTTTTAAATTAATAAAAAATTACAAAACCCCCCTTTTATGAAATCTAGAACTAATTTATGAGTAGGATTATCTTGTGGGTTTGACACTTACTTACTTGCTATATTACCTTCATAATATTGTAGGTGGGTAAGGACTTATAAATTTAATCTTGATGTCGATTTAGTTGTTAAAGACATGCTAAAATCGCTTTACCAATGCCCCTAAAAATACATTAGTCTCATAATACTGGATTGAAAGAATTTTCGTAACTGCTTTACCATCATATAAACAGTCCAACTATAGCGAACTTCTTCCAAGAATTTAGAAGTTCATTGACATTTGTATTCACTAAAGTACTGAAATTTCAAACAAAAAATGACAATCTTACAAACAGGTAATTTACATTTGGAATTTATAAGAATCGTACTTATACAATGATGTGTTAGAGGTGCGATTATGACATCCAAAACTTTTTCCATTAAGCCATTCCTTGAAAACAAACTCTCTGTGAGCGTCGAGGAAAAAACTCCGATGGTAAAGCCAGATCAAAAGTGTTTAATCTGAGTACTGCAAATTGAATGAATAGAACAAAAGAATACCTCAGTTTTATAGGGGTTGATCAGAGAGAATATACCCAATCACGCTTGGATGAATATTGCTTTTATTGTATGAGTAGTTACTATAATTGTACTGGGATGAAGGAGATCTCGTACGAGTATATTCGGACTAGGATATCTTTCGCAGGATATATGGGCTTCAGCCCAGGAGAAAATGTGATATGGCCTTAGGTCCAAGAGTAGAGTAATAACCTAGAGATTCGGCTCCAACCCTTATCAATAGCCATAACAATGGAGAAGAAACCATAACAATGATAGTAAGAAATTTATCACCACACATATTTCAAATCTGAAGTCGCCGCTGCAGAGTCAAATTTAAAAGGGAAATGAGAAAGTCTTAGACTTGGGGAAGGAACGAAAGGAGAAGAAGGAAGGAAGAAAGAAAAAATGGAATAAAATAGATGCTTGAAAGGAAGGGATAACAAATTAAAGGTAAAATATTTTTAACATTTTCTTTATACGGCGGTTCAACCTCCGTTGTTTACTTTAGTGTACTCTTAACACATCTTTCAACTTTGGAACTAATCTTCATTCTTCCCTTCAGACACCCATTCCGCCATCGAAAGTTTCCTTGAAAATTTCTTAAAATAATAGGTTTTAGTGCATGTTTTTGTATCTTTAGACGACGGTTCAGCAATCGTTATTCAACTATGTAAAGCAAACATAACAAATGATTTGGAATCGATGAAGTACAACACAGGATGATTAGCGAATATATAAGTATTAATTAAAATATATTACGGTACTCTCTCTATTTCATTGTATTTGACACATTTTTTCTAATATTTTTTATATCAACACATTTTTTTATTTTAGTAAAATTTCTTCAATTCCACTCATTCATTCTACTTCTTTTTATTTCTAAAGTCAATATCATCATTACTCATTTCATTTACCATAAATCTAAACATGTAGAGTTACGATGTCAATTAAAGAAAAATAGAGAGATTTGTTCAATCTACTTTTAATTTAATATTATAATTACATAATTCTATATTAATAGTGATTCATAAATTTGATTCATAATGATAGGGGTGGCAAAATAGACTTGTGGGTCAATCGGGTTGTCTATTTCTAAATCTGAGTGAATATGGGTAAAATGGGTAATGAGTTAAATGGGTAATGCGTAAAATGGGAAAGTGAAAAATATGGGTTGGGTTTGTCAGTTGACCGCAAGTTTATCCATATGCGTAGAAATTTACCGGTTTACCCATATGAGTTGGTATATAAATTCATGTGGGTCAATATATGGGTTGAAACTCGCGTGTTTACCCATATGAGTTTGCATATAAACTCATATGAGTAAATATGTGGGTTGAAACTCGCGGGTTTTACCCATATGAATTCATTTATGGGTAAAAATCCACAAGTTTACCCATTTTTTACTCAGGAGTTGAATGATTTTTTACCCACGGGTTGAGCGGGTTTCAACCCGACCCATTTTGATCCGAACAATTTTTAGTCTGTTATAAAATGAGTCAAAATGAATCATACTCATATTTTTTTAATTACACATATTACCCAATTCATATTCGAGCGGATTTTTTCCATACAAAATGATAACGACAATTTGATTTTGGTAATTACATGAAAATGTGGTTGCATTAGATATCAAAATCCATTAAGTTACGGTCATCTTTTACTAATTCGAGATCAGCCTCTCGCATTCCAGATTACATGGTTATTTAATAACAAAACAATCTGGAATGCAATCATAACTAAACAATTATACGCCGTCCCTCGATTATGTCATCCTGGACGGGCAAGTTTTGTCGTTTTCCGTCGGCGGAATCCCCACATGCCCTACATTGTGGCTGTGAGCCTGTGGCAGGTACCATACGTATAATTATTAAATAAAAACCAATTCTTCTTTGGGAAAAAAAATATTAAACTGATGTCCAGTGCTGCAGAAGAAGGCAACCCAAGTAATTTAAAGCTAAGCCGTGTGCTTTTGATTTTAGTTGGTTGACTAAAAAAAATTAGTCCTTAATTTCAATTTCAGAATGCAAAATCTGACTTTAATACAGTATTTCATATTGGCAAAGTTTTGGAAAGACGGTCTTTCCATAGGATTATGGAAAGACGGTCTTTCCATAAGATTATGGAAAAACGGAGTTTAATTATAATAATAAAAGATAAAAGGTCTTAGTTGCAATATAAAAATTTTATTATGCAACGTGTAGTAGTTATAAATTTTATAACACGGTTCATACAACCCGAAAATGTTATCTTCATTTCTTCTAATTTACACTTTAAACCTTGGTCTTTCCATTACTTATGGAAAGACCGTCTTTCAAGAGATTGACTCTTTCATATTAGGGATAATTAAAACTTGTGAAATGTTGATATTTTAAAAATATATGTTATAGCGAATCTAATAAGGTATCACTCAATAGTAATTATACTTATATATTAATTCAATTTTATGGTCAATATTAAGAAGTTTTTTCTAAATGAATAGTTAAATTGTGTTTGAAATGCTATGGGTATTTTTATGAAAGATAATTAAAACTTGTGAAAAAATAATATTTCGAAAATATACGTTACAACGAATCTAACAAAATATCTCGTACTTAATAGTATTTATACTTATACATTAATTTAATTTTATAATTAAAATTATGAAATTTTGAGTATAAAAATAGTTAAATTGCAGTTTAAATTGAGATAGGGGAATAGTTTTAACCAAAACTATCCGTTGATCAATTCTTATATCATATCCTTGGGATACGGTGAAAACGATATGTACAATATTATTTTTGTATAATTTAAATTTAAAATAAAAATTAAATGAGATGATTTCCTGTGAGGCAGACTAAACTTTAAACATGTGCATTTATGCAATTCTAACTATATTCTAACTCCAGAAACTTATCTCCAATAATTCTACAAGAACCTATTTCAAATAACTTTACAGTGACCTATCACTAATATTTTTGTAGAGGTTTTTTTTCAAAATTTTTCTCATCATTTTCCCGCGCATCTGCAATCTGAAAAAAAAGATTTGAAAATTTTGATTTTTTTTAAAAATGAAAAAAATTAATATAATCATCGAAATGAAAATTATAAGCATCAGCAAAAATTAGCAGAACATCAACGAAAAATAAAAAATATATCAACAAATATTCAATTATCAATTTTTTAATAGAAACTACAAAAATCAACTAATATCAGCCAAAAACTAAAAACATCAATTTCTATGGCCAAAATTTCACCCAGAAAATGAAAAACGTCAACATAAGAAGAAAAAAATTACAAAAAATCAATCTATGTCACCCAAAACTATAAACATTAACTCGTATCGCATAAAAATCACTGAGAAAATGAAAAACATCAACATGAAGGGGAAAAAAGCAAAAAATATCAACCCATATAACCAAAAACAAAACTACAAAAAAGCAACTCATATCAACTAAAATTCATCCAAAAAATGGAAAACATCAACATGGAAAAAAAATAATAACAACAAAAAAAACTACGGTACCTCAAGAGTGTAAATTATTCACTCAAAAAATCATGAAACATCAGCAATTTTTTAAAGAAAAACTACAAATATCAACTCATATCACCAAAAAGCTACATACATCAACTCCTAATACTTGAACCTCATTCGAATAATGAAAAACATCAGCATCAGAAAAATAAAACTATAAACATCAACTCCTATTGCCAAAACCTCATCCGAAAAATGAAAATCATCAATATGAGAACAAAAAAAAACTGCAAATATCAATCCATATCAACCAAAAAGGACAAAACATCAACTAATATCAATTAAACTTCACATGAATATTGAAAAACATCAACAAAATAGAAAAAAAAAAAGGTACAAACATCAGCAAAAAGTTACAGTACCTCAAGAATAAAAATTCTTCAAAAAAAGACCTGGTGGGATTTGAACCCATGTCGCTAATCTCAAAGCATAGAGCAATAACCAATACAGCAAAGACTCTTATTGAACATACACTCAATCAAATAATATTAAAAATCAGCATATACATCAAGAACATAAATCTTCAAAATAAAGGTCACACAGAGATTCGAACTCAAGACCTCAACCTCAAGAGTAAGAGTGCTGACCACTAGACCAAACAAATTTTGTTGATTATAAACTAAATAAATATTAAACCTCAGCATGTATCTCAAAAACATAAATTCTTCAAATAAAACCTCTAGCAAGAAGATTTGAACTCCAGACCTCAAGCAACAACATTCAAAGTCCTAACCATTAAACAAAAGAAGTTTTAGTGCCAATAGACTCGGTTAAGAAATATAAAACCTCAGTTTATCTTTACGGAAAAAGGACAAAATTAAATCTCGCCTCTCGTAAGCTATACCTCGTCTGTCGTCGTCGACCGCCGTCTTCCGCCACCATCAACAACCATCTTCTTCGTTCTTCGCCGCCGTCTCCAACGTTCACCACCACCCTCTGCTAGTGTAGGAATGTACACGTTAGTCATCTTCTTTAATAGGCGAGTGGATCTCGCCTGACGGAAGAGGTAGCAACGCCATCCTCCGCCGTCGCGGTCGAACTCCGATCGATCTGCGAATCCTAGATCGCCGCGACTCTACAATTCAACCAGCGATTAATCCGATCTCACCATAAACTCCGATATCACTAGCAACTCAGATCTCACCTCAACTTCTGTAAATCCGACTCAATCAAATATTCTGCCAACTCTGATTCTCATCTCAACTTTGATTCTCTGATCTCACCTCGGCATAGGGCACAATGTCGAGAATTGCAGTGGCAGAGCTCACCAGCGGTTGCGTCTTCTCCAACCGTCGGTAGTGGCATCGTGGTGGTTAATTGCGTAGTCGTGTTTGAGCTAGGTCACCACCACCGTGGGAGTTGCATCGATCGCCGGAGAAGAAGAACCAGATCGCCTGAGTCGCATCGATTTCGCCGACGGGAGAAGAAGAATCGTGGCGGAACGATTAAGCTGGCGGATTCCCGGTGATATTCCAGCGAGTTATCGATGGAAGCGGTGGAGACCAGCGTAAATCCAGCAAAAACCGGTGGTAACCGTCGCCAGAGGCAGTTACTGATCACAAGAGGAGGAGAAACAAAAGTGAAAATTCTGATATATTTTGTGATATATATATTATTTCAATAATTGCACAATAGGTCTTTAAATTTATTAGCACATTTATAGGAAAAAACGCATTTCAAATGAAATTTCTTATAATTGTACAATAGTCTCTGACTTAAAGTTTAGTTTGTTTAAAACAAGACTGTGTGAAATTCAATACCCATCCCACTTTTCATGGAATATACTTATCAGTAAAATGTACATAATTGTACCGTTGGGGATACAATGCAATATGTATCTCGAGTACGTAAATTATATTATATCATCAGGGTATGTTTCGTATTGTGTCCCGAAAAGTACAATTTGATAATAACTAACAAGAATTTTATAGAGTCCGTCTTTCAGACGGTTTTTTCATAAGTCATGGAAAAATCAAGGTGTAAAGTGTAAATTAAAAGAAATTAAGATAAAATTTTCGGGTTGTATGAACCGGTTTATAAAATTTATAATTACTACACGTTATATAATAAAACTTTAATATTGCAACAAAGACAATTTACCTTTTATTATTATAATTAAACCCCGTCTTTCCATAATCTTATGGAAATACTGTTTTTCCCAAGACTTTGCCTTAAAAGTATAGTATTTGAATGTAAAAATATATAATGTAAAAAATATTCTTAAATTTTTTAATTTAGTATGTTATTTAACAAATACAGTGTATAAGGTAAAAACTATGTGTGCTGTCCATAATCTTATTGACAGACCGCCTATTAGGAAACCTACTCTATTGATAAAATATTAATTGGTGGGAGAAATTTATTAGGCACCTCAAACTATTCAAATTGAAGAAAAAAAATGTCTTTATAATCCTAACTAGTTCACATCAGGGCCAATATAACCTTTTGATAATTAAAAGTGTAAATATAACCTTAAATAGTAGGGATATTTACATTTATAACCCTGAAATTAGGTTGAAAGTGTCAATATAACCCTGCAATCTCAGAAAGTGCCAATATAACCCTGAGTTTTTAATGTATGTGCCAATATA
>JAULKM010114199.1:0-22287 GCA_032355605.1 Rubia tinctorum | reverse complement strand
AGCTCGATTTTCAGTGCAACTCCGCTAACACGTTATTGTTCGTTCTCTCGAGGGGTTCCTCATTGATTTTTCTGGTGTATGTGGATGTCATCATCCTCACAGGGAACAAATCAACTCTCCTTTGTCAGTTTATTTACCGGACGCATCGTGAGTTTGCGATCAAGGACCTTAGGGCTCTTAATTACTTTCTTGGCCTTGAAGTTTCGCCTACTTCATCCAGTTTACTTCTTGGTCAGGAAAAGTATGCTCGGGATATTCTGACTCGTGTAGGGATGTCTGATCTTCACCAGTCTCTAAATCTTTTGTGCTAGGTTCTCAGCTGCACAGTTCTACTAGTCCTCCGTTCTGGAATCCGACTCTGTATCGTTCATTGGTTGGAGCTCTTCAGTACTTGACCATCAATCGTCTAGACTTAGCCTTCTTAGTCCACACATCCAGTCAGTAACTTCACGACCCCAGAGATGATCATTTTGCAGCAGTTACGTGGATTCTGCGGTATGTTCGAGACACTCTTCATTTCGGTCTTACATTTAGTTCTGATAGTTCTCCTAAGGAATTGGGGTATTCTGATGCTGACTGGGCTCGCTGTCTGGAGATTCATGAATTTACTTATGGATATGCTGTGTTTCTTGGTGGGAATCTTGTTTCCTGGAGTGCCAAGAAACAACCCACATTTTCTCGTTCCAGCACTGAGTCTGAGTACTAAGCTCTAGCCAACACTGCTTCAGAGGTTGTTTGGCTCACTCACTTGCTTCGTGATCTCCGAGTTCCTCTGTCCGGCCCTCCGTTGGTGTTATGTGACGACAATAGCGCTTCTTGGCTCATAATCCAGTGGCTAACAAGCGGGCGAAGCACATCGACATCGATTATCACTTTTTTCGGGAGTTGGTGTCCTCCGACAAGTTTCGAGTTGCGCATGTACCCACTTCTCTTCAGATAGCGGACATCTTCACCAAGTGGCTATCTCGTCCGCTGTTCGAGTTCTTCAGATCCCAGCTGTGCATCGACGAACATCCGATGCTTCGCTTGAGGGAGGTGTCGGAATAAATCAATTGGATGATTAGATTTGATTTTATCTTGTTGACTAGTTTAGAGTTATATTAGGACTAGTCTACATTTATGCTTTATACTCTCTATTTGTTCTCTTCATGATCAATAATAATCATTACGGGAAATCATTTTCTCACATAATTACTCACCAAATTAGGAATTTTCCTGGCTTACCATTATTTGTTATAAAGTGATCTAAATGATTTTGAGTTTAAAAAAAGAATATTTTCTCATAAATTATTCGATAAATATGATACTTTTAACTTAAAAATTATACATTTTAACAATGATTTAGTTACAGTTTCTAATAATCGATCCATTATAACTTATCATTTAAACATTTGTTTAAGTTGAAAAATAACATTTATAACGTATTTTCATGTTTTTATATCTTAATATATTATTTTTAATGTTTAATTTCACTTTCAAATACAACATGTCACATGTTCACATTATAAATACAGTTTTTATATTAAATAATATCTTATTTGTTTCATAACTTATGAAAATATTACATTTCACAGACTCCACGATGACTCTATTTTTTTATGACAAATGACTATTGTATTTTAGCAAGTGAATAAAACTTGTCATTTCGAAAGCCTGATAAATACACTAATTTATGAAAGAAAGAAAATTTGAGGAAAGGGAGAGAAACTTTCACTTATATTTAATAAACAAAGCATGGAACTAATGTTTAAGATGCGACCAACCGAATTGGAGTGGCAAAACATGGGCAAGAAGGCCTCAATCAGCAATTTTGGTCCGTAAAAGTTAGTTTAATCACTGTCTCAACTTGCTCTACTGAATTCTCATCCATATTATTCAACGATGCTCCAACATTATTTATCTGCATAATTAATGACAAACAATACGATTTTGTCAATATTTAGCTAGCTATGTACGTCATGTTCACCATATTTAGAAAAGTTCACCCCTTATTTTGTTATCATACAGTTTTCCAACGCTGATAAATATTAACATGACACTGCCACTGAGCCTTCCTCCACTGCTGAGCCCACCACTGAGTGCGCCGCTAAGTCCGCAGCTGAGTCCGCCGCTGAGCTCCTCCGTCAATGTATTAGGCTATGGTTTTAGGTACGAGACCACTCAAATCCACCATTTGTGATCGATGTTAGAGTTCGAGATTTTCTTTTTCTCTGTAAGCTATGGCTGATTCGATCTGTAAACGATGACTTCTTTTGATGATTTGAGTGTGAGCTTGGTTTCAAGGTTGCCAGAAACCTCGATTTTCCGAAATTTGTTTTAGAAACTAAGAAATAGGTTCCGAATTCGGTGGTGCCTTGATAGGGTTGTGGTGGTGAGGATAAGTGGTGAATAAGAAGCAGAGGTGAGGGATGGAAATGGAAGGAGAGGGCTAATTTATCACTTTACTTATAAATTAATTTTAAGTAAGGGGTTACATGGAAAGAAGTTGATAAAAGCGGAAAGAGGTTGATAAAAGCGACAATCAAAGGTCATTCCCAAGGGACCACTTTTAATTAGGGTCTGAAAGAATTTCCAAAGTTGGAACTCCTCCCAAGTCACACATTTCATTTTAAAGGAGATTTTAAATCAAGTAAAGGCACTTCCGCCTTTAATGTAAATCGTTTAAAGACGGTTCTTTTGTAAAACTTCCTTCAATGGGCTGCATTTGTTGGCCAAATATATAACTAATTTTTAGGGTTTTCTTCCTTTTTAGAAAACCTCAGCGGTGCTCCTTCTCTATTTTCATTCCTTCTCCATTTTCAAATAAAAAACCCTAGCCCTGGCCTTCTCCATTTTCATATCGAAAACCCCAACGGCACCCCTGGCCTTCTCCGTCCTCCTTCTTCCGTAGCTCCGATCATTGCCTCCACCCAAGTCCCTTCTTTGTTTCCACTGCCGATGAGCCTCTTCCTCCACCACTGAGCCCACCGTTGAGCTCTTTCGCTGGCGTACGAAGGTAGGGTTTTAGTTACGAGGCCACTCGAATCCATCATCTGTGATCGAGGCTCGACTTTGATATTTTATTTTTCTCTGTAAAATGTGGCTGATTCGATCTGTAAACGATAATTTCTTTTATAGATTTGAGTGTGAGCTTGGTTTCAAGGCTGCAAGAAATCTAGTTTTCCGGAAACTTTTTTTTAGACCCTAAGAAATAGGTTCCAAATTCGGTGGTGCCTTGATAGGGTTGTGATGGTGAGGATAAATGGTGAATAAGAAGTAGAGGTGAGGGACAAAAATGGAAATAGAGGGTTAATTTATCACTTTATTTATAAATTAATTTTAAGTAAGGGTACACGAAAAGAGGGTGATTAAAAGCAACCATCAAAGGTCGTTCCTGAGGAACCTCCTTTAATTAGGGTTCAAAAGAAGTTCCGAAGTCGGAACTCCCTCCCAAGTCACGCCTTTCATTTTAAAATCAGTTTTAAATCGATTAAAGACGGTTTTTCCTTTAATGTAAATTGATTAAAGACAGTTCTATTGTAGAACAGCCTTTAATAGGCTGTCTTTGTTGGCCTAATATAAAAATAAATCTTAGGGTTTTCTTCCTTTTTAGAAAACCTCAGCGGTGCTTCTTCTCTATTTTCATTCCTTCTCCATTTCCAGGTCAAAAACTCCAGCCCTAGCCTTCTCCATTTTCATTCCCCTGCCTTCTCCATTTTAAGATCGAAAACCCCAGTAGCTCCCCTGGCTTTCTCCATCCTCCCTCTTTCCTAGCTCCGATCATCTCCTCCAACCAAGTCCCTTCTTTGCTTCCGCCGCCGTTGGGCCTTCCTCCATCCCTGAGCCCGCCGCTGAGCTCCTTTGCCGATGTACGAGGCTAGGGTTTCAGGTACGAGGCCACTCGAATCCATCATCAGTGATCGAGGCTAGAGTTTGAGATTTTATTTTTCTCTGTAAACTATAACTGATTCAATCTGCAAACGATGATTTCTTTTGATGTTTTGAGTGTGAGCTTGGCTTCAAGGCTGTTGGAAACTTCGATTTTTTCAGAAGCTTTTTTTAGAATCTAAGAAATAGGTTCCGAATTCGAAACGTACTTTGGATTTCAATCGAAGGCGGTTTTTGAACCGCATTTGATCAATTTTGATCAAAGGCGGAGCCAGAGAAGGCACAAGCTTCTCTGGTATGATAAAATCGCCTTCAATCAACCCTTTTCGACTAGTGGTAAATAGTCTTTCCACTTTTTCAATTCGTCAAGTGATAAACTGACAATTTTAAAATATACAAGATTTTGCGACACTATTGATTAAATTGAAAGTTATGATCACTCACTCTACTAAAAAAAAAGGAAATATTTATATTTCAGAACCTAATTTTTATTTTACAATCTAGAAAAAGTACCACCCGAGGTATTACTCACACTGAAAAATTTGCCAGTAGGTAAAGCTGGAGGTGGTAACAAAGCAATTTTAACAGCAACTTGGGCGGAATCATCAGGTGTATATTTGCCCTTGCCACGAGTCATTGAAGTTTGAGTGAAACCAGGACAGTAACAATTCACTCTCAGCCCACATTTTTCGTAACGTTCAGCCAACACAACTGAGTACGCATTCAGAGCCAGTTTTGAGACTGCGTAATCCGTCCACACTTCTGGCCACCCTTGGTCTTCCCAATTCCCATTCTTCACACTGTGTAGAAATAATGCCACAATTTTATGTATATTGTTTTCTGACAAGTTATCGTCCATAAGCATCTTTCTTAGACCAGGGTTTTTGAGCTTCTGCAACACATTTCAGAACAAATTAATCAACATAATTATTCATCAAACTAGGATTTTTCCAAGTTTACCATTATTTGTAATAAAAGTGATCTAAATAATCAGTGACGGAACTAGACCAAAATGTGAGGAGGGGCAGGGCGGATCCTGGGCGAGGAGGGGCGGGACAGGGCGGATCCTAGGCGAGGAGGGGCGGGATGTATATTTACCCCTCATTCACCGGAGGTCGGGGGGCGGCCGCACCGGCTCTCCCCCAGTTCCGCCATTGTAAATAATCATTTTACTATTCATTTGTGAGCTTGAAAGAAGACATGTTTCTCATAAATTATTAGATAAATATGATACTTTCAACTTAATAATCGTACATTTTGACAATGATTCAGTGAAAATTTATTTTAATACTCGATAAACTATAACTTATCATCTGTTTAGGTTGAAAGAGAACAATTATAAAGTATCTTCATGTTTTACATTTTAATATAGTATTTTCTTATTTAATTTCACTTTCAAATACAACATCCAATATATTTTCATATAAAATAACATCATATTTATTTCACAACTTATGAAAATACCACATTTCACCAACTCGATGAATTTATTTTGCATGACAAATGATTACTATTGTATTTTAGCCAGTAAATAAAACATGTCATTTCGCAAGCCGGATAAATACACCAGTTTCTAAAAGATAGAAGAAATTGAGGAAAGGGAGATAAATTACTCTCACTTACATTTAATAAACCAAGCCTGGAGCTAATGTTTAAGATTCGACCCACAGATCTGGAGCGGCACAAGATGGGCAAGAAGGCCTCAATCAGCAATTTTGGTCCGTAAAAATTAGTTTTAATCACTGTCTCAGCTTGCTCCACTGAATTCTCATCCATGTTATTGAACGACACTCCAGCATTATTTATCTGCATAATTAACCACTAATTTTGTTATCATACAGTTTTCCAAAATCAGATAGTTGCTGCTCCCTCCGTCCCAACTCTATTTATGCACTGCAATTATTATCACGCTGTTCTAGAAGCATGTTTGATTATTAATATGTTTACCTATTTATGATAACGACAAATATAAAGTTGATATTTATAAAGTACTTGTTACAACGAATTGAACAATATCATATACAATAGTATTGTTTTTCATATATATATATATATATATTCAAATATGCGGTCAAACTTTGATAGAGAATAATATAAAAAAATAAGAGTGCAAATAGAGATGAAACAGAGGATTAGTTTATTTGGCACTAAGAAACTTTCCAACATCCAAACAATTATGTACTCTCTATGATTCTCTATATTTACTTCCACTTATCCAGTGGAGGTTGAATTGGGAGTTTAAAAAATAAAATAAGTAGATGTAAATAATTTTGGATATGCTAAAAGTGAAAAAAGTCAAAATAAAAAGACTAATAAAAAATAAAGAGTGAGCCACAGAAGGAGGGAGTATGCTTCCTCCCCGATAATGGAAATTGACTTCTTACACGTGGTTTTTGACGCTATTGCTTTATCATTTTTCCATTCAATAAGACCAAAAGTAAGAAATACAGCCAAACGAAAATGAAGATGCCTTCGTATCTTTAGTGAATAACGTACGTGTTTAAAAATTCAAATAAATTTTTATAGTTGACATTAGCTGAATACATAACTAAAGCGTCGAATATATAATTAATAAATGGGCAGGAGTTTATGCCAAACCCCAACTATAACAAAGTTATTTTTTTAAATTAAAAAAAACGTGTCGAAATGCAGTCCATCATTCTATCAGTTTCATTTTTTAAACAGGTATCCTATCGATCTGTTTCATTTTATAAACAGATTTTTCTTTTCAATAAGCAATCTAAATTAAGCTGGACATCTGACAACCTTGCTTACACCCGATCCAGCATCAAATAGCATGAAATTAATGAGAAGGTGGCCTTTAAAAATGTCCAACTATCGAAATCAATTTCCACGAAAGAAAGTATCAAGAGAGTCTGCATTTCCATAAGAGTCCGTCTTTTGAAAAACGACATTTCCATAAGTTATGGAAAGATCAAAATTTAAACTGCAAATTAAAATAAATTAAGATAAATTTTTTGGGTTGTATTGATCGGGTCATAAACTTATATCTACTACATGTTGTATGATTTTTCTAATATTGCAACTAAAATCTTTCACCTTTTGATAATTCTAATTCAACTCGTCTTTCCATATGCCTACGGAAAGATCGTCTTTCCCAATATTTTGTTTTTCCATAAACTTATAAACAGTCAACAATGACTTTTACCTTAAATGTTGTAATTTCTTATAAAATTTACATACTGTATTTTAAAAGTTAAAACAAGTAATAATATGTACTATTTGAATGTGAAAATATAAATACATATTACAGTATATAAAAAATTATTTTCAAAATTGTTAAATTTACTATATTATTTAACAAATGCAGTGTATAAATTAAAAAATAAATGACATGTTCATAGTTTTCAGGACAAGTGGCCTGCCAAGAGAACCAGCGCGAAACCTTTGAAGATGCACACATGCACTTAATCATGAACGCCTCAAAAAATTAGTGAAGAAATCCATCAAAAACTGATCTTCTAGTGGTAATCACGTCTATATAGAGCTCTAATGTAAACCTATCAAGTTCGAAGATGCTCGTACCAGGATGTCCAAGGTGGAGAAGTTAGCTTGGAACCAAGATGCAAAGTTGTCGATGGACAAAGGGTTGGATACATCAACACAGAAGAAGCAAACGCTGTTGCATAGTCCCACTGTATTGAGGGCTTCAACTGCTTCTTGTCCACGTTGATTATCTCTTGCGGTTAGAACCACGGTTAGTCCCATTTCAGCTAGCCTCTTCACCAAGGCAAAACCAATCCCTCTATTTCCTCCAGTCACGATCGCAACTGTATCCTTGGACCACCACCTGCAAATTCAATCACACACATACCTATCTGGTTCAGTTCAACCTCAAGGTTAAGGTACGGACCTCAAAACACAACTCTTATTTTGAGACGGGTGAAAAATCGCGTAGAAAATCGTTACCACACACATACCTATCTGGTTCAGTTCAACCTAAAGGTTAAGGCACGGACCTCAAAACACAACTCTTATTTTGAGACGAGTGAAAAATCGCGTAGAAAATCGTTACCACACACCATCGAACACATATACATATTGTTTTTATTGAAAGATATATCCCACATCGATTTCTTAAGAACTAAATGACGTATAATATATAAGGTTTTGAGTTACATCCACTTAGTGTCAGCCCAAGATACCTTGAAATTAATAGTTTTGTACCATGGTTGTGGAAATGTAGTAATAGTTTACCTAGTAGTTGAGGGGAGAAAGGGAAGAGCAGATTCCTTTGAAGCCATTGGTAGATAGTATGAAGAAAGGGAAGTAGGGATGATGCCCTTATATGTATAGAGCTAGAGACAACTCATTTTAGCAGGAAATTAAGCAAGGTTGCATTTTAATATGAGTCACCAACACGTACTGAATATTTTAAGGTACCATGCCATTCACTTTTGGGGACTGCCTAACTAGCGATGGAGAAATAGAAAATATTATCTACAGAACTGGTTTGGAGATGCTCTTGAATATGAACATATAGGCCACTGATGGTTGCTAGCCTACTGAGATTTTTGTAAGTCTATTTGAAATACTCCCTCCGTCCCAACTCTGTTTGTACTGCAATCATTATCACGCTGTTCAACAAACATGTTTGACCGCTACGTATAATGACGATAAATAAAAAGTTGATATTCGAAAACTACGACGAATTGTACAATATCACACACAATAATATTATTGTTCATATATCTATTCAAAATGTAGTCAAACTTTGATAGAAAATGGTGTGAAAAAAAAAGTAGATGTGCATGGAAGAGAGTAATTAAATGCATGGAATGGTCCAACTAAACTAACTAGAGACCAATGTGGATGACGTCATATAATAGGCAAAATCCTCACATTTCATAGGCCCAATTAAGTACTTATTTTTCAACCAGTTTCATGGATGTTATGGACGGTGGGAGGCACTTGTAGATATTGATTTGTAATGCTTAAATGGACTGTGTGAAAACTGTTTAACTACTAGGTTTGCTCCAATCATATATTTAATTTGAGATTTTATATACAAGGGATTTAAAACGTGACTAGTGGAAGTAAAAAGGCGGGTGCGCTCGTTTTTAAATTATGTAGCGGGACGGTACAGTCAAATAATCACATTGCTATGACATTGTATTAAGCTCATCTCCACTTTCCCAGTTTTTTTTTTAAAAACTGTAAATATATCCTTCAGTTTTTGAAAAGAGTTAATATACCCACGTCCGGTTAACATATGTACAATTATACCCGAGTGCCTGTTGACCGGCAATTTTTCGATAATGACCAAAAATAAAATTACCAAAATACCCACTGTTTCACCTCAAATTCCAAACTCCTATTCCACCACCACCCCAAAATCTGCCGCCGCCGCCACCACCTCAAACTCCAACCACCACCACCTTCTACTCCATCACCCCTACTCCGCAACTGCCACCACCACTCCAACCACCTAAACTCCAAAACAACCACAACCACCTCGCCACCTCCGGTGAGTCGCCTTTGGAGGCCACTCAACCCGCCACTCTAGCAGCCTAGCTTCGCCCATATCAGAGCTCAGCACTGCCACTCACAGCCCCGACAGTGTGTACAACCTTAAGCCGGCTAAACCTCCAGTTCCAACACAGCAGCTCCGACAATCAAAGCAGAGCTTTGCACCTCGTCACCTCCACCGACGGCGGAAAGTCACTTCAGTTGCCTGCAATTCTTGATCTGCTCACGACCATCGATCGACAAAACCCACTACTCCAGCCACAGCTCAGAAGAGGACCTAGCAACCACCGCAGTAGCGTAGCTTCAGTCGGTAGGAGGATTTATTCCAGGAAAATCAACACCTGTCGCCTCTCCATACAGCTCCAGGCACCACCCCCAGCCACCGTGTGAATAAGTTTGCCAGCGATGCACCATTTCCCCGCTCTCTGTTTCTGGTCGAACATAACCATATCGCTGGCGGAATTTACACCCCCATCATTTTGTCCCACGCATCGGAACCCTAGCTCCACCTCTCCGCCCACCACCACCACCGCCCCTAGCCCCATCATCGGAAACTCTCCCCCCACATCACTAATAATGAATCCTAATTTCACCACACCACCACTCGTTCATCACCACCGCTTTCTCCCTAACCTCACACCACCATAAACACCACCATTGTTTTCACCTTATTCAAGAAATTGAGGATGAAGCGAAAGTGAAGGAAGAGGTAGAGCATGATCTCCGAGATCTCACCGCTGCTAGAGATGCCGTTGAAATAGTTAAGGAAGACGACAAATGAAATAGGGGAAATAATATTTCTTCATTATTTATTTATTTCAAGGGCAAAACTGACTTTTCAAATCCATCCGGCAAAGACCATGTTTGACCAATTTTTCAGGTGAAACTTTGGCTACAAATGCACTTTCAGAAAACTCAGCGTTATACTTGCACATACCGAAAAGCTGAGAGTTATATAAGCACTTCATTCTATTGACTTTGTAGTCTAGGTATTGAGAGGATTAGAGTAGTTTCTTCTTCACTAAATGTTGATCTAATCATGTTTTCATTCCATCGTATTCCATTGTCTTCCATGAGCTTTTCTACTATAATATCCCATGGATATTTATTTGGTAGAGTGGTTGGTTTTGGTGAAATAAGTCTTGGCAGTCAAGGGTCAGATTTGACCCTTGTGTCATTTCCCCTCCCTATTATTCTCCCAATTACTTTTAGCACTAGATATATCTACCCTCAAGAATTGATCTCTAAGGAAAAGATGGTCGATAACCCAATTTTGCTTCCATGATAGATGTGTGTGGGTGATATCTTGCTTTTAAAAGCAAATCAACGCTTGATGTTGGTTTTGTAATTAGACATCGTGCTTGATTCCCAAACCATGCCAAATTAAAGTGCTTCAAATCCTTGAAGCCAAGTCCTCCCATTCATTTTGGAGTACAAAGGTTAAGCCATGTAGTCCAGTGAATTTTTCACTTTGTTTCGGTATTTCCCCACCAGTAATTAGCATATAGTTGATGGATATCATCTACCTGTTTGTCCGATAGTCTAAAGCATGACATAGTGTAAGTCACTATAGATTGCAATACTGCTTTTATTGGGACTTCCTTCCCAGCTTTGGAAAGTTGCTTATTTTCCCAACTCTGGATCTTTGACCAAAATTTTAATTTGATGCTTTCCAGGGAAGCTACTTTTGATCTTCCAAAAGTGGTTGCCAATCTCAGGTATTTGTTTGGTCATCTTGACTCATTCATTCCCATTATATAGCAAGTATTTTTTAATTTTTTTATTATCTATATTAGGACTAAAAGTAATAGATGATTTCTCAAAATATACTTTTTGTCCTGATATTACTTCGTTATTCTCCATATATTTCTTCAATTGATTGGATTTAGCTATATTTTCTTCCCAAAATATTAGAGTATCATCAGCGAATAGCAAATGAGAAAGAACCAGTAATGAACGAGATATCTTTATTCCTGAGACCTGCTTTGTTCTTATTTTCTCTTGAATCATAATAGATAGTATTTCTCCACAGATTATGAACAGATATGGTGATAATGGTTTGCCCTGTCTAATCCCTCTAGATGGTTTTAGGTTTCCAAATCTCTTTCCATTTAGCATAAAAGAGAAGTTAACCGATGATATACATTGTTCGACGAGGTTAATAAATTGAGTGGCAAAACATTTATTAGAAAAGACCATTCCACATAATCAAAGGCTTTACTCATGCCTAGTATGATAGATATATACCCCGTTTTTCCGGTTGTCTTGCCCTCAAACTATTTACTCATTTATTTTACTTATACGTTGTAATACTTATATTATACACTAAACTTTTACAATAAATTAACATAATTTTAAAATTATATTTTATATGTTATCTTACATCTTTATTTATAACTAAGAGAATTTATGCTATTTACTTTTACAATACACGTGATTTTATAAATTTAATTTAATAATTATTGATTCATTATCACCATATATTTCATGTTCTATACAAAATTTAATATTATTCTATATATAATTCTTATATATAATTTTTACTTGAATATAAAATAAATAATTATTAAATATCAACAAAGATTGTGTTAATTTTTTTTTAAAAAATATATATTATAATATTAATAAATTTATTCTAAAAGCTCTACAGTATACAATTCTAATATAAATATCATAAATTTTTATTAATTATTAAAGTTATAAATTATATTATATTAATCATTTTGGTTAATAAATCTGTACATGCACAATATTATCTAGTTAGATGTAAAGTCAACATTCAATCTAATAATTTTTTTATTATTATAAAACTCACCGAAATTAGGGGTATATATTAGGCTCCCTAGGCCATGAAAAAATAATTCAAAAAGAGTACGTCTTTGTGAACTGTTAACAAAATATGTACAGAAGCTAAAGTGGAATACCTAATAACAAATAGCTTTATTCCAAACTCCATGTCAACAAATGATATGGCCCTAATCCCGATTCGAGATCTATTATACCCTCCCACTTTTTTGTCTCCACCCCCTTATGTCGACAAAAAGAGGTGGCCTTACATAATAGTCCCTCGCAAATCACTTCCTCATAAGTGATTCACTCTTGAATTAACGTGTGAGAAGAAGTAGTATGGAGTGCTGAAGATTAAGCCACCACCTCCATGGATCCATTCTTGATCCAGACTCTAAGAAATCTTATGACCAGGTTGGTGAAATTATTTGAGAGCTTCCAAGTGAGATTCCAAAGGCTAGCTCCATTTTGCAGAGTAGACTGCATCACCTGAAAAACAAAGAAAAAGAGCGCAATAATTTGTTATACAAAGGATAGTGTCTAACATCGTAGTACCAATCATGAGAATCTGAAATACAGGAAAAAAGTTGCATCATGATGGAAAATGTTTAAGACTATTTCCTAATATAAGGAAAGGAAATCGAGTCAAGATAAATCATCCCCTTATTTCTTTGGGAAGTCCTGCGTGAACAAAAAATGAGTTTACCTTTTTGGTACCAGCAATCCCTGCCAGAGCATCTGCGACACTGTTGGCTTCTCTGTAGACGTGCAAAATAGATAAGTTCATATGTTGAAGTAAATCCCATACTTGATGAATATCATTGGTGCATTGCCATGGGATTTTGTAGAATCTTCTTACTATCTTCACTAGAAATTCTAAATCACATTCAATTTGAATGTGTACAGTTTTGAGCTGCCTTAATCCTATATTGAAGTGTTTTGACCTCTACTGAAGACTGTTATTTGTTGTGATTTGTTTAGATACTGATAATACCAGCTTTCCATTACAATCTCTGAGGGAATTAATTTCCCGTAATGATTATTATTGATCATGGAGAGAATAAATAGAGAGTACAAAGCATAAAGGTAGACTAGTTCTAATATAACTCTAAACTAGTTAACAAGATAAAATCAAATTTAATCATCTAACTGATTTGTTCTGACACCCACTTCAATCAAAGTGTCGGATGTTCGCCGACGCACAACTTGGATATGAAGAAATCGAACAGCTGACGAGATAGCCCCTTGGTGAAGATGTCAACTATCTAAAGAGAAGTGGGTACGTGCACAACTTGAAGCTTGCTGGAGGCCACCAACTCTCGAACAAAGTGATAGTCGATGTCGATGTGCTTTGCCCGCTTGTGAGCCACTGGATTCTGAGCCAAGAAGATTGTGCTATTGTTATCAAATAACATTAATGGAGGGCCGGACATAAGAACTCAAAGATCACGATGCAAGTGAGTGAGCAAAACAACCTCTGAAGCAGTGTTGGGTAGAGCTCGGTACTCAGACTTAGTGCTGGAACGAGAAACTATGCGTTGTTTCCTGGCACTCCAGGAAACAAGATTCCCACCAAGAAAGACAGCATATCCATAAGTAGATTGACGAGTCTCCAGCCAGCGAGCCCAGTTAGCATCTGAATACCCAAATACCTCAGGAGAACTAGCAGAATAAAATGTGAGACCGAAATGAAGAGTACCTCAAACATACCGCATAATCCGCGTAACTACCTTAAAATGACCATCTCTGGGGTCCTAAAGATATTGACTAACTCTGTTGACCAAGAAGGCCAAGTGTGGACGAGTGATGGTCAAGTACTGAAGAGCTCAAACCAATGAACGATACAAAGTCGGATTCCAGAATTGAGGACTAGTAGAATTGTGCAGCTTAGAACCTGACCCAAAGAGTGTAGAGACTGGTGAAGCATCGAACATCCTTGTACGAGTCTGAATGTCCCGAGCATACTTTTTCTGATCAAGAAGTAAACCGGATTAAGTAGGCAAAACTTTAAGGCCAAGAAAGTAATGAAGAGTCCCAAGGTCCTTAATTGCAAACTCACGATGTATTCGGTCAATAAACCGACGAAGGAGATTCGAGTCATTCCATGTGAGGATGATGTCATCCACATACACTGGAAGATAAAGCAATAAGGAATCCCTTGAGAGAACAAACAATGACGTGTCGGTGGAGCTGCACTGAAAATTGAGCTGAGTTAAATAAGAGCCGAAACGCTGGAACCATGCTCGAGGAGCTAGCTTAAGGCCATAAATAACCTTTCTCAAGCGACAAACATAATCTGGACGAACGGGATCCCTGTAACCAACCGGTTTCCTCATAAAGATCGAAGCATCAAGAACACCATTAAGAAAGGCATTCTTGACATCTAGCTAATGAAGAGGCCAAGAGCGCATGGTGGCAACAGAAGGAACTGTCCGAACAGTGGAGACCTTTAGCACTGGACTGAAAGTGTGATCAAAATCAAAACCCGAAATCTGTGAGAAATCATGCGCCACAAGTCTAGCCTTATGAAGCTCAACATTACCATCTAGTCGATATTTCAGCCGATAAACCCATTTGGAGCCATCAATGTTAATTTATGAAGGGCGAGGCACCCAAGTGTGCTGACTACGAAGAGCCGCCATCTCGTCATCCATGGCGGTAACCCAATATGGATCCTGAAGAGCAGTGCGATAATCTATTGGCTCAGACTAAGCAAGCAAGGCAGCAATAAGACCATGAGCAATAATATTTGAATAATCTCTGTGCTGAATAGCTCCAGTTGCCGATCGGGTGACCATACGATGAGTGCAAGTCCGGGGAGGAGAGACCGGAGGAGTAGAACCGACTGAGGAGACTAGTAAAAAAGCAACTGAGCTGGGTGAATACTGAGCAGGTGGACTGACCGGCGGAGAGGCAGAAGGATCTTGCTGTGGTGCTGGTGATGGATCTGTGGCACAAATGGAGCAAGGGACGGAAGGAGATGTAGTCGGCATAAGAGCAACTGGAGACAAATGAGGTGCCAAATCAGGATCAGGTTCAACAAAAGCAGAAACATCTAACACTAAAGGTGGAGAACCGTTCGCCGAAGGAATGGATGGGACGAATGGAAAACACGTCTCATCAAAAAGAGCATATCGAGTGATATAGATTCTACCAGTAGTGCAATCAAGGCACCGAAAACCTTTATACTGCAAATTGTAGCCAATAAAAACACACGAAATACTGCAAGGAGACAGCTTGTGGTCAAAAAATGGGAGAACAAACGGGAGGACACGACAGCCAAAAGCATGAAAATTGGTATATATGGGTAACTGACCATTAAGAACCTCATATGGTGATCGTCTACCAAGAACAGGAGTAGGCAACCGATTAATGGTATGAGTGGCTGCAGCAAAGGCATCAGGCCAGTGGGAGAGAGGGATAGGAGAGTGATACAGCATAGACAAACATATCTCAGTAATGTGGCGGTACTTGCGTCAGCCGATCATTTTGTTCGGAGTATATGGGCAAGAAATCTGATGATGAATGCCCTTTGTCTGAAAGTGAGTGCGTAACCGACTATTTACGAATTCAGTCCCTCCATCACTCTGAAATACCTTAATGGTAGACAAGAACTGGTTCTCCACAAAAGCCTCAAATTGGCGAAAAAATCCCAGAAATCAGACTTGCAGCGCATTGGATAAAACCACGAGAGCCGAAAATAATCATCAATGAAAATGTCATAGTAGGAGAAATCATCAGCAGATAAAATAGGAGAAGGTCCTCATAAATCACAATGAGCCAAATCAAGTACCCTAGAAGCACATTTATCATTTGAATGAAAAGATAAATGTTTCCCTTTAGCCTTTTCACATGCTTCACAAAGGGTGGGTTTAGGAAAAATCGATGAGACAACTAAGGATCCAGAAGCACGCAAACCAGCAATAACGGAATGTGAAACCTATCGAGCATGCCAAATTTAAAAAACGCATGCTACTTATTAGACTCCACAGTAGACAGTAAAACAGATGCACCATATTCTAAAACATAAAGTCCATTTTCACTATGACCGTGACCCAACGTTTCACTAGTGATTTTATGCCGAATAATAAATGAGCGATCATCAACGCAGACAACATCATTTAAATCCCGAGTTAATTTGCTAATTGAAAGAATTTTTTAGTGATATCAGGCACAATAAGCACGTCATAAAGAGACAAGGATTTAGAAATCCGAGAATCACCAGCATGAGTAATAGGGAGTTGAGAACCATTACCAACAACGACGCAGTGAGAACCATTATAAGGTGTCACGTGATCAAGAGCAGCAGAGGATAACACCATGTGTTTTGTAGCACCAGAATCTGCAATCCACTTGTAGTCATGATGCCTATATTTTGAGATACCACCAAAAAGAGCCAATCTTCAAAGTGATAGGTGGAAAGGTAGGATGATGATAATGATAATGGAGATTAGGCGCGCAAGGTGCTACTCAAGTGCTATTGGCACATTGGTGTCACGCGCAAAGGGTTGTTTGACAGTTCACCTGAGACGTGAGCGTCACATGCTTGTGACTAAACGCGCACGAATGGGTTAAAAGCGTGTGGATCTCACGCGCCAATTTTTTTACTAGGACGGAACGCTGGGCAGATGCGTCTGAGAAGCTGGAGATGGAGACCGCAAACTGTGAAATGGGATGTCGGATAGAGATGCCTTGATTGCCAGAGATGGAGACCGTCGAATTAAAAAATGACCGCCGCTGGTTGAAGAAGGGAAGCCGGTCAGAGAAGATGAAGGAACTAGAACAGAGAAGGTTAACGTCGGACACTCGAGGAGAGGTTCAAAGAAAACGTTGCCGGAGATGAATTGCTACCGGAGAATAAGAATCACCATCGAATTACGCCGAAATGACTGCAGGAAGCCGCCAAACATTGGCCTAGAAGTTGGCCGGATTTTGTCTGGAAGTTGCCGGAATTGGTGGTGGTTCTGTCGCAGGAGAGGAGAGAGAGGGAGACGGAAGAAAGAAAAAAAATAATTTAGGGTTTAGGTTTTAGGATCAGAACTTGCTCTGAAACCATGAGAGAATGAATTTCCCTTAATGATTATTATTGACCATGAAGAGAATAAATAGAGGGTACAAAGCATAAAGGTAGACTAGTCCTAATATAACTCTAAACTAGTCAACAAGATAAAATCAAATCTAACAGATTTATTTTGACAATCTCTAATGATGAAACCAGCTCCTGCACTTCCGTTAATGAGGACAGACCCATTTATAATTAGTTTGAAGTGATCAAGAGCTTTTCAATGGATGGAAGATTGAATGTGAAATATTCTATAACACCAGGGAAAGGTATAAGCCTATTTAACAGTCTCCAATTCATGATGCTAATTATTTTGGCATAAGTTTAGACCAAAGATGATTGAAGGACTGTATTTTTTTTGTCTTTTTGGTCGTAAAATTTCATATGCTGACTTCAATGAGAAGGCTCCAATTTGATTAGGTTTCCAAATCATCTTATCTTCATAATCAGGGAAAAGTCTTTGATTGCTGCTCATATTGTGAATGATATCATTAAAAAATGATTCTGAAATATATTCAGAAATGGTGTTGGTTGGGATAAGAATTCAGCAACTATAGGGTTTGAAGAAAGTAAATCTGTTTCAGGATTCCATTTGTAAATAAGAAGTCCTAAACCTATCCAGTTGGAGTCTCAAAATGACCCCGATCCTTTTCCAATTTGGATTTGAGTATGCTTAATGGCTAAATCATCAACCTCTTCGATTCTTTTCCAAGTTCTTGTTGTTTGATGATTGGTTGGTGTTGACCACATGAACTTAGCCCATAAAGTAGTTCCTTGTTGTAGTTTCTACCATAGTTTTAGAGAAAAGTTTTTTATCATAAGATGCAAATTTTTAAAACCAAGACCATTTTCATTAAAGGGAAAACATAATTTGTCAAAAAGACCTCCATGTTCTCCCTGGTTGGTTTGATGATGATTTGGTTTTCCAAAAAAATTATACAATTGTCTTGTGCAATTGATTGATGTTGTGATTGGTAGGTTTAAGAACTGTTATGATGTGCAGTGGAATGGAAGCTAGGACGAGTTTAATTAAGATCATTCTTCCAGCTTGTGTTAAAAGTTTGTTCTGCCACTGAATATTTTTTGCATTGATAGAGTTTTGAAGATTAAGATTGTGTGAATTCTAATTCCTTCCTTTAAAAATTGGGGATCCTAAATATTCAAAAGGAAATTTCCCCTGAATCATTTGGGTTTTTAATTTGATTTGGTTTAGAATTATTGGAGAGGCAGATTTGGATATAAGAAAAGATGATTTCTCATAGTTAATTTTTTGTCCAGATGCTTTTTCGTACATTTTGAAAAAAATTATGAGCTTTTTAATCCCTGCATTTGTGTATTTTAAAATGGTTACTGTGTCATCAACAAAGAATAGGTGTGTGACATTAAAGCATATGTTTTGGGAGTTTGTAGCAAGGTATTTTTGCATATTGAAAAAAAAAAGTTTATTTGGAGATGGATTCTACCATTAGAATGAAGAGCAAAGGAGATAAAGGGTCTCCTAGCCCTTGAAGTTAGGAAGAAACCAAAAGTGTTACCATTAACTATTACTGAAAAATATGCAGACCTTATATTCTTAATAATGAGATTAACAAAATTATCTTCAACCCCCATTTTAGATAAGAGCTTTGACAAAAAAGACCAGGAAACCTTGTCAAAAGCTTTCATCATGTCTAATTTTATAATCATATTTTAGCCTTTGGATTTGTAATTATTGTAGCTTTCCAATTCTTGCATTAGAAGTGCATTTTATGAGAGTTCTCTTACAGAGATAAAAGCATATTGCTTAGGGCTTAAAATTCCATTTATTAAAGCCTTGAGTCTATCTGCAATTATTTTAGTGAAGATTTTGTTAGAGAAATTGCAAAGACTAATTGGTCTATAGTCTTTGAATGATGAGCAAACATCTTTTTTGTGTAGGAGGACAATAAGTGTTGCAGTGATAGCTTTGGGAAGTTCTGATTGACTGAAAAAATCATGAACAACTTGTAGACCATCTTCTTTAATGATGTTCTAACATTTTTGATAAAACAGACCTGGAAACCCATCTAGTCCATGGGCTGAATCACCATTCATGTTCATTATGGTGTCACTCAATTCTTCCATAGTTACCATTTTGGTTAACTCTTGATTCATGGTATTAGTGATTAAATTTGGTAGATTTTACAGAAAACAAGCCGTGTTGATTCCAGTGAGATCATTTTCTTCTTGTGTTATGAGTTTAGAGAAGTAAGCAACTAGTTCATTCCCTATATGTTTCTGATCATAAATCCAGTCACCGTTGCTGTCTTTAATACCTGCAATACTTTGCTTTTTGTGTTTGCTTTTAACTGAATGATGGAAAAATTGTGTTTGAATCACCTTCAATTAGACATTTAATTCTAGATTTTTTACTTTCAGGAAGATTCTTGGTTTGCTAAGGCTTTGGTAAGATTAGCTTTTGCTTGATTGAAAGCCATAAGATTGTTCTGATTTTTTTAAAGTTGCAGATTTTGTTCTGTCTTGATAAGTAAATCTTCACATTTTTAAACTTTGGTGAAAATGTTGCCAAATATGTTGGCATTCCACTACTTCAGAGCAGTTTTAAGTTTTTTAATTCAAAAACAAGTTTTCACATCTCAAAGAGATTAGTGTGTTTATTCCAAGATTCTTTAGTTAATTTCATGAAAGAAAGATGATTAATCCAACAGTTAAGGAATTTGAAAGGTTTAGCTCAAAGTTGTTTGAGTTTTATGAAATGTGTAAGATTAAATGGCTATGATCATACTGATCTCTAGATAATGTTTGTGTATGAGATGATTGGAAATACTTCCACCAAATGTTATTAGATAATCCTCTATCCAGCATTTTCCACACTCTTCTCTTTGGCCTCATTCCTGTCTAAGTGAATAGAGAACCAGATGTTGTAGTATCAGAGAGATTATTACAACTTATAAATTTATTAAAAGCTTAGATGTCTTTATTGTTTGGAACAGAAGAGCCAATATATTCACCTAGATTTTATATTACATTAAAATCTCCAATAAGACAAAGGGGAGTGATTCTGAAGGCTGCTAATGAATACCACATTTTCCTTCTTTCCTTATTGGTGTGTTCAACATAGATGGAGCCAATTTGACATTATTTTTGTAGAGAAGGATGTTTGAATGTAGAGATTATAAATTGCTCTTCCACTGCATTTATTTGAAGACTGATTCTGTCAAGAAGATACAAAATTTATATTTGTCATCAAAGAAACAACATTGAAATCCAATGATTTTTGTGACTGAATTTATGTCTTCTTTACTGAGCATAGGCTCAATAATTACAAAATTTTCAGTTTTAAATCTTTTTTTAATGTCTTTGATTCTGATTTGAGTAGATTTATTGCCTACTCTTCTAGCATTCCAGACACAAATTCTTGTTTCAGTCATTGTTAAGATTTTAAGTTATTCAATGAGGAACGGGTTGCAACCGTTTTAGGTGTAACTGTATATTCTTTTTACTATATTTTTAGGTTTAGCCATCTGCAATAGTTTAAGGTTCATAGTTATCCTTTTGTTTCAGCAAAGTGTTAAATTTGTTATTGTATTCAATCAGGCTCTACTTGATTTCATTGAAATTAATTAATATTAATATTAATTGAATCTTCTTTTGGTGAAGAAGTTTGGACTAATTTTGGATGTTCAGCATTAAGTCATCCTATTCTTTTAGCAAATTTTTGGCCTGAAAACATCATAGGGAAGTTACTAGCACTGAGTTCAATTAATTCTTCATTTTGATTGTTAAGATTGTGGTTTGAGTGTTTTAGATTCTGATTCAGATGAGAGGAATAAGATTAAGTTGTTATGGGATTAACAACTTCTTGAGTAAGTTTAGGTTTTGAAGAGTTGGTCCCATGATCAAATAAATCCTCAGACAGAATAACCACATTTGTATCATCTGATATTGACTCATAAGATTCAGAAACTATAGCAGGGGAGTGACAATTTAATACTTTTTTCACTAAAAAGATTAACAGCAGCAAAGTGTTCAATCACGGATAAATTCACAGTGGATGACACGGCATTAGAGTTCACATATTCAAAATCATTGGCAGAAGTGATAATTATAACATTTTTTCCATTTGAGATATTATCAACAGCAGAATGTTCAAGCACGCCTAAGTTCACAAAGGATGAAATAGCCTCAGGATTACTGGCATTCTCCTTATCATTAAGAGTTAAGGGAGGAGATAGAACCTGCCCCTCTGTGCTAGAGGGAAATTGGCTTTGCTCAATCTGTGCATTCCACTAGCTATGTTATTAGCATCGTCACCATTGGGAATAGTCATCTGAGTATCAGTTGATATTTTATTATTTGATGAAGCTAGATCCAAGACCCCTATATTTCCCAAATCATTGTTAGGTACCTATGGGCCATTGTTAGTTTTTTTCCTCTCATCACAGGGACATAAACTTTCTCAAAAACTGAAATACCAGATGAAGAAGCATTGCCCCCATTACCTTTAGACCTTCTATGTTCATTATTAGGGGCAGGGTTTTTACCTGAGTCCTGGTTTGGAGAAGTGTTCTCTTTTGGTCTCCATGTATTAAGGGATGTTTTAGATTGATCGGATTTGCAGACAGAAAAAACGTGACAAAGATTCGAACACTTTGTGTAGTATACTGGGAGACCTTCATAATCAACATATTGCCAAAAACCAATTTCCTTATATTCAATCCATATTCTTTAACGTAAAGGGTTGGTGACATCGATCTCCAGACAGACCTTAGCTACATGGCGAGTTCTGTTCAAAGTGGCCTTGTCTACCTTGATTGCAGTACCAATCAAGCTACTGGGAGGTCGTCTCCGTACCTCTCAAAGATGTAATTTATAAGCCCTTTTGCTTACTAAATACAACTAAGTAGATAATTGGCAAGTCAGGGTCGTCCACAGAGAATAGGGATATTCCTAAGGGTTCATGCATACAAGGTGAATATAAGTCTAGGTGTATATATATATATACATAGATATAAAAGAAAGTAAGGGGGGGGGGTTGGTTGGTTTCCTAAGTTATGAAAGTAAAAACAACAAAACTAGCAAAGTCAAGTAACTATGCTAAT
>JAULKM010114190.1:0-22287 GCA_032355605.1 Rubia tinctorum | reverse complement strand
CTGTCGTTTTGGTCAGGTCAGGTTCCTGATGGGCTGTGTTGAATTAGGTCGTGGTTAAGGTTATTGTCGTGTAGTATTCTTCACTGGAGTATTTTTTTAAGGTTGCATCATGTTAGTTATTTTTTATAAGTCTCATATTGAGTTTGGGTATATTTCGCATTGATCTATTTGGGTAGGTTCTGGTTTATGTTTCAATAAAATTATTCTTACAATTGCATTATTATCTTGATTCTTTTCATTGTAACATGTAACTTGTTATAACACATTAAACAGTGTCTAACTGTCTATATTACATCGCAAAATTTGTTTGAAATCAATATTTAGCCGATTTAGTATAATTACTAATTCAAAATCATAATTATAATTAAACCTCTCTTTGTATTTGACTGTAAAAATTTAACCGTACTTATGCAAATGTAACTGTTTTTAGTCATGTAGAACATGTTTGAGACGCTTTCCACAAGAACATGAACGTAATACTTTACGATTTCCGTTAATTACTTATAAGTAATGTGCTCTAATTTACTCTAGAACATGTACTAGTATTTTCCAACATTGCACCAATGTCTTAATTTATTTAATTTTCTATATTTTTACAAAAAAAAATATGTATTTTGTAGCAATGGGTAATAGGGTAACACGATTATGGACCACAGTGTAACATGTCGTAATTTTCCATAAATATGTTAGAGATGTTTTTGTTCACCCACTGCACAATGAATTTCAAACACACAATTATGAGAAATGAAGCTTGTAAGCACTTAACTAGGGGTGACCAGTACATTATGGAACCAAAAATCGCTTAGCATTTCAATCCTTTAGATAATGAATTGTAGTAACTACCTAAAAGGTTCCACCTATTAAATATATGAATGAATTACATGAAAGTACATTTATTTTAAGTTTTTTTATCAGAATCAGAAAAAGCCACCTGACCACAATTTTTATTTTAAAAAAATAAGATTTTTATTATTGATTATCCAAAGGTGTTACAAAATTTGGAGCACTACTCCATGTTGATATCCTCTATGATTAAACCAAAATATAATCCATCCTCATCTATCCACTGGATAACTCTAATCACTAACTATGCATCGCCTAAAATGACATTTGGTGGTATGTTATGAGTAACACAACCTTTAATGGCATAAGTTAGAGCCAGTGCATCTACAACATGTGCGGAAAAGGGCTGCTGTAATTTTATGGATTCCCCATACAACCACTGCTTATTTTCTGTTCGTACATACTGTCCTAGACATGTGCAATTTGTGTAGTGGCTGCATAAAAAAATTAATACTCTTCCATTCTTACCCATGTCAGGTGGTTGGCTTACATCTCTCCATGGCTCCTCTGTGTTAGGGGGTTGTAACGTTTTGCCATTCTTGATTATTTCCAATTGTTGGAGTGCATGTTGAACAGATTGTGCAGGAACCAAAGGGACATGCATGGTTATTGATATTTATAAACTTAGATTTACTGCAAACCAAACATAGTGTGAAAATGGTCAATGTAAGAAGACGTGTTCTTCTAATACATCAAATGATGAACATGTTAGGCATGATTGTTCTACTGGACACTTTCTTTGAATGAGATTCCTTACTGTTGGTAGCTGATCTTTGCATATACGCCATAGAAAAAGGCTGATTATTGGAGGAACTATCAGTGTCTAAATCCTCTTCCAGTGGGGGGATGGTCCATTACTTGAGCTTTCCATATAACCTGCATCGTTCGAAAAAGCCGGATTAATATATATACTATATGTTGATTTAACTGTGTACAAATATGGACCTTTATGCATGCGTTAACCAATACATTTAACACATTTATGATCATGTTTTGTTTTATTGATTGCTAGTTTTATTTAGGTTTACACAACAAAGGGTTTAGACAACCATTATTGGTTTTCTTGTCTAAATCTCGAGTTTTGTAGACTTAATTGAATCTAATGGATACTTTGTATTCACGGGCACCTATAATTTCCTTTGTAAGCTTATTAGTAGGTTGCTCGTGAGTATATTTACATCATTTTTATAGAAGGTCATCCGCGAGAGTGGTAGAATATATTTGAAGGTCATTCGCAAGAATGGTAGAAGATAATGAAGGTCATTCACTGGGATGGTAGTAGATAGAAAGCCATGAACTTTCAATGTGTGGTAGTAGTTAGAATTGAGCTGAAAAATGCAGATTTGAAGTTCAAAAAGGTCAAGACGCAAAACAGTGCCATCTAGCCAAATCAACCGACTGGCCAACACAAGGCCCAGCATGAGCCAAGTTAAGGTAGCACGACCTGTGCCAGGGGTGGCTATCATGGCTCGTTCCAGCCAAAACGGGTCGTACAACAACCCCCCAATACGGGCCATACATTATGTGCTATCTGTGCCCCAAACTCGCTCCAAACGGCTAAGTATGGGAGCAGACCGTGCCATTTCATAAGGTCCTCGTCATTTCTAATTCCAAAAAAGAAGACTAGACCACGAGGTATGAAAAATGACACGGCCTGGGCCATCCAAGTGAGCAAAAAGTTCATCCAGCCATTGAGCTGCACTAATCGACACGGGGCCACAAATCAGAAGTTCAAAATGCGATACCATTCAACAGCCTGTACCGGTCCTTGCGGCCCACGCCAGCACGATGTTGCACGCCCAGTGCCATGCCACATGCCCCATGCCAGCACGACACTGTACAACCCGTATCGTTTTCCACTGGCGGGACCAATTGCGGCTTCTAGGGTTTCTAGGCCTATTTTGGACCTTTAAGGCTCAATTCCCTACTACTATATATATGGAGCTATGTCTACTAAGGTTTAAGTCAATGCTTAGGGATTTGTTTATTTACTTAGGTTTTGTATTTGTATTCATGAATTAATGTTTGTTTAGTGAGATCCTCATATTTACCTATTTCTATGTATTTGTGATTATTATGTTGGATTGTTCTTCATGTCCTTATTAATTGCATGATTGTTACACTAAGATTGGCACACACCATAGTCTATTTTCATGTTGGTGCAATTATTGATATCCCTCGGGGAAGAAAACCTTGAAGTGTTTGGGGTAACAATAGTCCGGAATCGTGTGGATGTGTGCACATGGGCACGATCAACCATACCCTAGTGAGCCGGCGAGTTGTTCTGAAGGGTTACAGATAGAGATAGTTAAAGTAGCAAACTAGGGTTAGCTTTGTAACCCTAGAGCCATCGATAAGGTGCTTCACCCCCTTTTCCTTTTTAGGCCTGGGAGAAGCATTTGTGGTGTAGTGCCCAGAACGTAATAGCACGGGGGAGATTCAGATCTGCACAGTAGGTAGGGCCGTTGTTGCACTCTCATAGTTATGGAGGCGATGCCTATGGAAGATTTCATGCGCACCCTACGTGACAGGTATGAGGAAGTATTAACCATCAACCACACCACGTGTCACAAACACTAGAATAGGTTTATAATTCTTATATGTGTTGAAATCGAGGATCGAAACAATATTAATCATGTTACGCAAATATTTCCCAAGTGCTAGTTTATATAGTTTATTCTCGTGATCAATTGCATGTTAGTAGTTGTTAGGAAACCCCCCCCATTCCTGTTTTACCAACACTGATTATTCCTTGCACGTTATTGGATTGACGACCCGATCACGGCTGTGTGTAGTTAATTATTATATTTCTAATAACTCTGTGGACGATTCCGGTACTTGCCACTATCTACCATGTTTGATACCATAGTAGTAGGAATGGGAGCAAAAATACAAATTTCTATCTTTGACCTCACTTAGCCTCCTCTCGGGTTAATTTGGTAATTCTCCTGTGTTTCATTTAGACGACTCCGGGAGGGGGTGGATCATCTACCCTCTATTTGACTATAAATATCCATTGTCTTTTAATACACCTCATTGAACCCAGCATCCCATGTGCTGAAATCAGTATAATGGTCCATCTTAGGATTTTTCAATGTTTCAAAAAGTCATTACAGAGGGTTCATGATCTTATTAATATACACAAGGAATTGAAGTTGTTCACATTATGTAAATACAAACACTCACAGCCAGATAAAATTTGCTATTGGACACGAAATCTTCTATTCCCCTAGTAGTATTTATCACCGTAAAGCCAAACCCAGTGACGTAGTACCGTTTGCGACAGCCTTTTACACCCTAGACATTTGTGTAGTCTATCTTCTCTATGATCTTCCCCGTCAGCCTCATGAACTCCGTTGCCATTTGCATCATTATAACTTGAATGTGTTCGCCGCCTCTGCGTGTGAAGCTAAAGATATGCAGAATCATAAGATCTGGGAAGCGGGAAGTTTTCATTGTACATCTCAGCGACACAAACACATGCTAAAAACAATATTCGAGCAACCATGAAAAATAATTTGTCGGGAGGACTAGATCACAACCTTTTGTATCCGCAGATACTGTTGGTGTTTTACGAAACACAACCTATTTAATTATAATTGGATTCGAGTAGTTGTGAATTCGACACGTCAAAACAAGTTCGGTGGTGTGGAGTGAACACTTGGATAAACTATCTACGAGTTTACAGTTGATAGGATAAGGATTAGTTGTGTTGGTGATGACTAACATACCTTGTCCTGGAGTGTGGAAAGATGTATATTTCAGAATTTATTATAATTCTGATATAGTGGTGCGCATTTCCTAACTTCTCTTTAATGGAAAGGATAAGAATGATTAACGACGATACATTGAATGTGGTAGTACAATCTGAAAAAAAAGTATCGTGTGAAAAAATACATAATTTCAGAATTTATAATTCTGATAGGTACATGGTTTAGTGTGGAATGATGAAGTGTTGTGTCTTTTCACGACATATGTTTCACACACACATATATATATATATATGAGCATACGCATACACAAAAAATAGATACAAGACAAAAAACACACGGAAAATGTACACACAAACACAGAAAACACAAACATGACCAGGGAAAAGACAAGATTTTCCAGACATACGCAGCAACCAAAAGTACGGTTACTCAAAAGTATTTTCCTGATTCAAGCCCAGAACAGGAGGGATTCTCGATTTTTTTATTCTCGAAGGGAATTCGTGTAACCCAAGGCTGTAATAGGGTCGAATTACTCTTTAAGGAAAGCGTACCTAACGCGACTCACGTCGATATCCAAGAAAGTTTCCACCACTATCATCCAAGTGTGATTATAGCGTTCCATTGGAATGCATTATTACAACAAGTTACCCCAACAATCTTAAAGAGTAATTTTTGAACATATAGGAGAATGAGTTTGGTGGTGCATGCGGTGCATGCATGGATTGGATATTGAAATGATACAGGGTACATCGTGCTGTGTGTATGACAATTATGAAGAGGAAGAATGTAGAATGCAAAAGAATTGCACGTGACTATGAAACAATGCGTACAAAGGATGCGATGGTACAACATATGCGGATGCGCTTGCATGGATGCATGTGTAACTCTCCGGTCAACTTTCAGATCATCACAGTTAGATCTTCAACGTTCATAATCATTTTTGTAAGTTTTTCAGAATTTACTAATACAATTATGTTTTTTGACGGTAAATTTTGAATGGTGTAATTATTTACTTTTCATCAATATAGAGGAAGAAATCTAACCGGTACATTCCTAAGTTTATAAGAATGTTGGAAGAAACAAATAGAAATGTA
Organism: Rubia tinctorum; assembly: GCA_032355605.1. Taxonomy (NCBI): domain Eukaryota; kingdom Viridiplantae; phylum Streptophyta; class Magnoliopsida; order Gentianales; family Rubiaceae; genus Rubia; species Rubia tinctorum. The sequence goes on along the minus strand of JAULKM010114190.1, from coordinate 16,637 downwards.
TTCTAGTGACACGGTAAATTGTCTTGTGGAAGAAGTAAAAGGTAAATTTATTAAATTGGAATGCTGGTAAATTCATGTGATTGTTGAATTTTGCTGTAATAAAACAGGAAATTAATTGCATATACAAAATACTAAGAAACATTGAGAAAAGTAATAATAAAGGTATGAAAGATTTGGCACTGTCAGGCGGCTCAGCCTATGCATCATAACGATGATGGGATTTTTTATCAAATACATGACAGTATATTCCTAAAAATACATCATGAAGATGATGAAATTTTAATGAAATGTATGGTTGTCCTTGTTTGTTTCCGTAAAGGGTAATTATGAATATTCTATTTAGTCATCCAGATCCTGACAATTTGTATTTTCAAATAAATGAATTAAAGAGAATATAATTTTTTTAAATTTATTTATATGTCTATAATTCAGAACACGTTATTCCAGAATTTTGTAATACGATGTGTTGGTTCTTGAAAAATAATTCAGAACACAGTAATATGGAATTTTGTAATACAAATTTGTTGGCCTTTGAAAAAGGTAAAGAAACGAGTTATAATAGTTTTGGAAGAATGAACTATTAGTTCCGGAAAATAATTTTGATTACGAGAAAAGTTTAAAATTCTCGTGAATGGAATTGTGAATTTTGAGAAAATATTCAGTTGATGAGATGTGAAGCATCAGAGACACATCCCAGGTTCCAGAGTGGTTCTAAAACTTAATGGGAACTTCAAATTCGCATGCAAGCATCAGAGACACATCCCAGGTTCCAGAGTGGTTCTAAAACTTAATGGGAACTTCAAATTCGCATGCCACTTGTGTTCACATGGATTCAAAACCCAAGCTGAGGCTGCAATCCATCATATTGGAGATTGCAAATCACATGGGTGTGCTGGTAATCTGAACATGGAAGGTGGATTAATTTGTGATTCTAGGAAATCTTAGAAGAGTTTGATTTATAAATAATATTTTATTATCAATTCAAAGAATATGAATTTATATAAGTATAGCATAAATGACGATATTTGTGCAGAAGAATAATCAGGCGACATGAAAGAGATAAGTAATTTTAATTTTAATTTATTGAATCGTGAATGACATGGTGCATGATGATATGCTTTATGATATTTATAAAAGAGAAATATTGTTCATGCATGAGTGATGTTTAAATGTTAAAAGGTTCTTGTAAATGCATGGAACGAGAAATTTATAATTTACATCATGTAAGCCTAGAACAAGAGGGATTCTCCATTGTTTACAAAAGTAAGGTTACTCAAAAGTATTCTCCTGATTCAAGCCTAGAACAAGAGGGATTCTCCATTGTTTTATCGTCGAAGGGAATTCGTGTAACCCAATGTTGTGTAATAGGGTCGAATTACCCTTTAAGAAAAGCGTACATAGCGCGACTCACATCGATATCCAAGATTTTTTTTACCACAATCATCCAAGCGTGATTTTACCATTCTATTGGAATACAATATTACATAAATTTACCCCCAACAGTTTGAAGGCTCGGTTTATCATTAATACTCGTGCATCCACCATCAGAGAGTAGCCTATTAAAGCAAGCCATCAAATGCAGTTCCTTTGATTTTTTTAGAAACCGCATTGTGAAAGATGTTCTGAACTCGATTTGCATCCCACTGAATCCGGACCCCCATTCTTTTAAAGTCAGTTCCACCGATTTAGAAGGTGGTTTTTAAAGAACCGCTTTTGGTTCATTTGGTTTAAAGGCGTTTCAACATATAACCGCCTTTAATTGTGTTGTGCCTAATTAAATGCGGTTGTGCTAAAATGACTTTGATCGATGGTGGTTCCGAACTTAGAGTATGGATCTGATGCCTCATCCGAGTTCGTAACTAGTAGGTTGGACCCAATGTAAAGGCCCGATTACACTTTCAAAACTGGAACTGTGTCGGATCCATGTTCTGAGCTCGGAACTAATTCCCGTCTTATGGTTAGGTTTTGAAAAAATTATTATGAAGTTAGGACTAACGAAAATGGACATATATGTTGGCATTTTATACCTTTTTATTTTAGAAAAATCATTAAAGAGAAAGAAACAACACTTTGGGGCTTCTTGTGGAACTAATTGGAGAAGGTATGTCTAGTTCTACAACTCCTTTACTTAACTAGATGCATGAAAGGTTCCATATGTTTCAAATGTGTTGAATTAGAGTTTAGGTTTGAAATATTTTTGAATGGATATGTGTTGCATGAACTCATAGGTTTAAATGCAATTTCAATGTAGGTAGCCAGTATTGGATATAATTGAACTCATCGGTAGGGATCTTAGAAAATCACCTGATTATATTCCTTTGGTAGAATATTTTATTGTGTTGGCGTTCAAACATGCTTCCAAGAATGGCGTGGTGCGTGCATGTTGTCCATGTAAGGATTGTAGAAATGATGTATTTTTGGGGGAGAAGGAAGTTGTGTGAACATCTCGTCATGCGAGGGTTTCAAACTAGTTACACTTGTTAGGTATGACACGGGGAGGTTGAGACGACTAGCGTTGAATATGTTATAAGTAAATATGTCGTTGATTTCGATGGAGATGATTGATTTGATGAGATGGTTGAGGGTGTTTCTAGATAATTTCATGGTAAACTTGAGGTCTTAAAAGCGTAGCGTAATGACAACAAGATGACATTATATAAGGGCTGAAAACATTCAGTTTCGAGCGTCACTTTGAGAATGATGAATTTGAAGGCGAAATTTGGGTGGACCGATAAAAAAAGAGTGAGACTCTTGAATTTGTTAGGAAATTGCTTTCTAAAGGTAATCTTATGCCCAATAGATTGTATGCTGCGAAAGGGATTCTCTGTCTTATGGGATTGGAATTGCAAAAAATTGATCCGTGTCCGAACGATTGTATTTGTATAGGGGGAAGGAGGATAAGGGCTGAGAAAGTTGTCAGGTATGTGGTAGGGTTGAATTTGTAGAAAATAATACGGGCTAAAGTTTTATGGTATCTTCCGATCATTCCACGGTTGAAGAAATTGTTCGCTTGTAAAGAAGATGCTAAGTTGTTGGGTTAGCATGAGGAAAGAGTTTGACTGGTGGATGATGTAATCCTGCATATGTCAAACGTTGAGCCGTGGAGGAAGATTGATACACGTACCCGAATTTGGATTGAAGCCCCAACATTTGAGGTTAGACCTATCTACGGATGGATTGAATTCATTTGGTAATATGAACAACACACACAACTCTTGGCTTGTAATGTTGGTGCTCTACAATCTTCTCTCGTGGTTGACAATGCGATGAAAGTACATGCTTTTATCTATGATGATTTTGGGGGCTAAACAAGTGAGAAATAATATAGATGTTTACCTTGCTCCTCTGGTGGGTGATCTCTTCACGTTTTTCAACAAAGGTGTCTGCACGTACGATGGTAGTGTGGAAGATTTTTTTTCTCATTGAAGGCCTTGTTTAATGCACCATAAATTATTTATACTTATAGGAATTTCTGGGTAATCGGTCAAAGAGCACTTTGCATTTACGGTGTGTGAGAAGTAAACATTATTATTTTTTCAATTGAAGCATCGATGTAAAACTGTTTACCAAGGCTATAGGCGGTTTCTTCTGGAGGGGCATCTATGGCGCTCGACAAATAAGTGGTTTAATGGAGAAATGGAGTTAAGAGGACCGCCAATACCATTAACGGATGTTGAGGTTTGGAAAGAGTTAAGGGCTCGCCTAACGATTTTAAAAATAGGAAGTGAAAACCTGCAAGTGAAGGAAGTTGGAAGAAATGCTCTATTTTTTTCCAACTTCCTTATTTAGACGTCAGACAATGTCTTGATGTAATGCACATAAAAAAGAATGTGTATGATTCTTGGTTGAGACACTTTTAAATACCCCGGGAAAAACCAAATATGGGTTGAAGGCTCAGTTTGTCTAGGTTGAAATGATCTTGGTCCTGTCACAAATGGGGAAGATTATTTATCTCCCCCTTCTTGTTATTCCATGTCTCAGTTAAAGAATAAATATTACTGTGATATGGAGATTCCATGTACTAGCGCTTTCTAAAATTTGATGGACGGAATTTTATTACCTTTTTTATTTCATAAAAAACCAAGAATATGAAATTTCATGTGATTCTATGTGGTGGAAATTATTATTCTCATAACACTTATCGTAAGGATATTAATGGAATACTAATAAAAATGACGGGCGATTACCCCTGTTCATGTCCCTCTTAGGCCTTACGCATAATCTCCATATAAAAAATTTGTTCTTATGTTAGGGTGTAGAGTTCTAAAGCGTAGTGAACATGCAAGAAAGTTTAGATCATAGTGTAATTTTTGCAAAGTTTCATCATATACTGTCTGTGAAGATTTTGGGCTCGTTCTATTGACCAGTGCATGACCAAATCGGAATATCGTGGTTGTGACTCGCTGAACTAGATAAGGGTATGTCCAATTTTCCATTTCGACTTCTCCCACATTGTTGGAGGAACGTAAGTGCAAAAATTAAAAATACACTGACAATCCCAAAATTGATTCCAATCATCCCGGAAGGGACCTTTGCCATCCCCAGTCAAACTTATAATCCCCGAAAGTGATAAAGAAATTAGCATGATCCCACAGAGGTTTTCCCAAAATATTCCAATTAACCCTTCCATACTTTTAAGTAATCATCTATAATTTACTCTATACCACGTACCAGCACTTTAAAAAATTATGGATGAAATTAATTATCTTTTTAATTCATAAAAAAGAAGAATATGTAATTTCGTGTGATTCTATGTGGTGAAAATTATCGTTCTAATAAAAATGAGAGACGAATACCCCAGTTCGTTGATGCCTAAACCGAAACAACATGATTGTGAAAATGTGATTTGGATAATTTGGTATCTCCAATTTTGCCTTTCGACCTTTCCCAACTTCTTGGAGAGACCTAAGCGTAAAAACTAAAAAGTTCACCGTTTGTGCTAAAATCGATTCCGATAGAACCGGGCGTTAATAAAGTTCATAGACATTTATAAATTAAAATTTGTAATTTCCAATATACTATTAACCGTTAAGGTCAATTATATTTGGTTTGGTCAAACGCGCGCCCATTTGTTATGCTAGTGGTCTAAAATGGTGAGACCCACTTTTAAGTTAGCCGACATCGGTCATATGTCTGTCAAATGTTGGTAAATTTGATTGATGTGCGATTTTACACATGCCGAGGTAGAATTCAAAAGAGTAAATTATATTTGTTTTGGTCAAACGCGGGCCCATTCGCTATGCTACTGGGCTGAAATGTTAAGGCCCACATTTAGGTTACCTGACGTTGGCCAGATGTCGATAAGGTCGACTGACGTGCGATGTCAAACATGTCAAGTCAGAATTCACGTGGGTTCCAAAAGACTATATATATGGAGTCCACCTCATAAATCACTTCAAACATTTAACTTTCCCTTGAATTTCAACAGTCCCCCAACCTCTCTTCTTAAAGGTATGGTTTCTACATTCTTTAGATACTTTCATTTTTGTATTTTCCCTTAAAATTGTTATGTATATAGTGTGTGATGTGTTCTTTGTTTTTTGTTTTGAAGTTCAAATGGATTAGGGTTATAGGGTGTACAAATTTTGGTTTACTGCTCTCCCTGATAACGTGGCCCTTTTTTTTGTTTAGGACATTTATTTTCTCCGATTTTCTGTTGTTGTTAATGTATTTTCTAGGTTTGAATGCAACGTCGCTGACCGTTCAATCCACCTTCATTTGGAGCGATCGTTATGCGACGTTGCTCATTCATATTTTGTGCTATTTTTCTTGTATGAGACGTCGCACCTTTCTCAGTTAACCAATCGGTTTTACCGATGGGTGAACGCAGTTGCTTCAACATGTCGCCCATGCCATTATTTTGGACCAACATTTATGTGTGACGCCTGGCCGACTTAAAATATTAATTGAACCGATTTCTACTAAACCATTTTCTATCTATTATTATATATATCATCCGTAACAATATAAATTTCAGGAATTATGGCTAACAATAAAGGTTCGAGTAGTGGTTCCCCAATTGAGGTGAGAGATTTTTTGTTTAGATTGCTACTTAAATTCCTTTAATTGATTACTTATATTCTAATTTAATTTGTAATAATTTCATTGGCCAATGTAGATCCGTTGGGATTCAGATGAGGACTGTACACGGGCTTCATTCGACGATATCATTCAACATTTCATCCACACTCTGGCCTAAACGAACTTCCATTCAATTCCTATTTTGGTAAGTCCTCTTTGCTGCACATTTATTTTATTTTCATTTAACTTTTTCTCTATATTATTTTCATATATACTAACTGTGGTTTTCTATTTATAATTTAGTACGTCCCAAGCCAGATCGTGGAACTCCTACCATATGTTAAGACACTTGTTGTCTTGAGGTGCAATAGAATGGAGTATCACATGCACTACTTTGGGAACAATAGGCGCAAGACCTTGACCCCAAAAGTTTTTAGCTAGTTTCTTGATGTAGAGGAACTAAGGTTTAGGGAGACGCTTTATTTCGAGCTGTTAAATTATTCTTGGCCAATAGTGTTCAATGTCATCATTCTTACCCCAAGATCTAAGGTAAAGGATAACAACCCTTTGGGCAGTACCTGTTGAGATCTTTGTAGTCGATGCACATTCTCCACCTTGCGTCATCTTTTCTTACCATGACATGGTTAGCTAACCAGGTTGGATACACTCATTCTCTTAGTATGCTTGCTTGTACGAGGGTCGATACCTTGATCTCTATGGATTTTGTCTGTCGTGTGCAAAGATTATCTGCTTCTGCCTAACTGGCTTGATTGAGGGATCAATGTTTAGACAGTATGTGGCTATGAATAGATCGATACCTTCCATTTCCTATACGGACCATGCAAATGAAATGTTATGCCTTTTGACTATTGCTATTACCTTCATTTTGGTAGGTTCCAACAACTTCTTTCTTATTTTGACCTCCTTGGTCATGTCGCTGTCATCCATTGGAACTGACTTCATGTCTTCTCCCGCATTCGCCTTTAAAGAAGGGATTGTCGGTGGTTCTCCCTGGTTGTTAAGTGGACCATTGGTTGTGTACCACTCTTTATGGTTTCCTAAGATTGTTGCCACTCCGTTTGGGGTTGGGAACTTCATGACAAGGTGGTAAGGGGAACCGATGGCTTAGGAAAAACTCATCCATGGTCTTCCTATGATTGCATTGAAAGGGCTTGGTGCATCTATCACCACGAAGTAGTATAAGGTTGTACACTCCTTGTTGTCCCACCCAATGGTTATGGGGAGCTTTATATTGCTAAAGGGCCATTCACTTACCTTGTGAAATTGATTATTGTAGATGTTGGTCTTACAAGGACTGCTCTCTTGAATCTAAGTTTGTCAAAGCACTTTACGAATAGTATCTCCATTGCGTTCCCATTGTCTATGGAAACTCGACATATCACCAAGTTACCTATTTTCTCAGTGATGACCAGAGGGTAGTTGTGAGGTGATGCATTAGGGACCGCATCTTCCTCACTTAACGTGATTGTTTCGTTCGGTGGTATTCTCTTTTCTACAGGTTCTTGCAGAGGTAGAAACCTTGCTTTTGTTTTCCATGCGTTTGTAGACATGGGCTTGGTGGATCCATAAAAAATGAATATAACTCTTACCAGGATAGTATCACTTGTGTCTTCTCCCAGCTCTACTATTGTCGCCATCTTTGGTTTTGGCTTGTCCTGGATCTGAGTTATTGGCGTGCTTTTGTCAGTGTCGTAGGCGCCTGATCCCCCTTGCTGGTTATCTTCCCTTTTGTACTGGGCGAGTTTTCCATGTCGTAATATTTCTTTCGTTTGTCTCCCTAGGTCATTACAGTTGTTTGTATGGCAGTGACCATTGTAGAAGTTGTAGTAATAATCCTCGGATCTCTTATATGCTGGAGTTCTCATAGGACTGTGGTTTTGAATAAATCCCTGTGTCTTTGCCGAATTTCTCGCATGGATTTGGTTAGGGGTGTTTCAGCGAAAGATGCTTGATTTGGTGTTGACTCTCTTCCCCTTATGGGCGGGATGACTCTTCCCTTCTTGGTCGCATATCTTTCTAGAGAGATGTTTCTATGTCTCTTTTCCCCTTGTTTGTTTTCCAGTTTCTTATTGTTTGCTTCCTTGGATCGAATGAATTTTTCTACAGCTTTCTGGAGGTAACTTGGATTTTCTGGCATGTTTACTGTCAGGTTTTGTTTTTGGTAAAACCCTTTGGATCTCATGCCATTCACACATTCCCCTAATAACATCAAGTGTGTGGGATCATTGACTTCCAGGCTTTCTATGACGAAGCGGTCATGGTATTTTGCTACGCTTCTGAAGTTTGTTGCACAATATTCATTAGGCCCGTGAATTTTTTTGTATTTTTTTTGGTAGAGTGTACCCATAAGTTGATCCACCAACTAGCCCCAACTTTGTTTGCTTCGGCTGAACAGACTGTCATACCAAACTATTGCGGTTCCTGTAAGGAAAATTGGGAAAGATTTGCATGATAATTGGATGGCGCATCGCGGAATCTCATGCTAGTTCAGTAAGAGTGAAAAAACTCCTTAGGGTTCATCGTCCCGTCATAGGTGATCCGCACTCCGCGGGGTCGCTAATAATTCACACATTTTCACGGGAGATGAATTAATTCGATGAGCGCTTGGATGTAAAGATATGGATTTTTATTGTTGCTCTCATACTCACTACTAAACTATAAAAGGGGAGCAAGTGGAAAGTCTAGGGACATTCACAGAGATGCTAGGAATTTGAAAGTTAACTAGGCAAAACTCGCAATCGGGTCGTCAATCCGATTGTGTGTTGGGAATAGTCAATGTTGCAAACAAGGTTATTTTTTTGGGGGGAGGGGGGGGGGGTATCTATAAACTACAAAAAAATGCAAGAATAAGAGGTCAAACTATATTAACCTAACACTTAGGGATATTTGCGTTACATGATTGGTAGAATAATTTGATGCTAGAATCTATCAAATACAAGACATATAAACCTATCCTAGTGTTTATGTCACATAGTGTGGTCGATAATCAAAACTTCCTTTTGTCTGTCACACAAAGGTACCCACGTCTTATTTTATCAACACCATCTCCATAATTAAGAAAGTGCGTCAAGCGGCCCGGTCGTTATGCACTCCTCTTTCTCGTAAGGAATTACATCTGGGCCTCCACTATGAATGCTTCTCCCTAGGCTTATGGAGGCAAAGGGATTGGCATCTCATGATGACTCTAGAGTTTCAATGACAATGGTCGAATTACAACCCTGGTTGCTACAAATTATCATGCTCACACCTATCGAGCTACCATTTTCCAGTCAGCTAGCATACGGTCATCGAAATGGTGAACACAGCTTACATGCATACACCGTTTAGCCGATGACTCACATTCCCTCTATTACCCTAGTGAACACTCCCAAGGGAACAATCAAGCCTAGCGCCATTACATGAAAGATATACTACGGTGTATTCCAATCTAAGGACGTCTAACATGTATTAGCAAGAATGCAAAGAACAAGTCAAGCAAGATATTCATAAACATAAAAGGATAGGGTGATTTAGAATCTCACAACGTATCTACCAATTCATGTATACAAATTTAAATCCCTAAGAATATAAGCTACTCCCTAAACATTGAACCCAATCTATCCATTAGATTTAATGCCCTTGGGTAAAACTAAGAAGATTAAAGAAGAGACAATGGTTATTCCTTTTCTCTCTCTACCTACTATTAGAAAACTAGGAGAATGAAAATTAAACTAGTCAAACTTAAACCCTAGTAGACATAGATCCCTTTATACAATCGATACGAAATTAGATTTAAAGAGGCCCAAAAACACAAGGGAAACCCTAGCTGGCCGGAGGCACTGGTCGAACAATAGCACACTGCCCGTGCAATAGGTCACGAAATTCCGTCTGGCAGCGTGTTTCATCGCATCTGAGCAGCGCAACCATGTAAATCTTTCCGGGATGCCGGTTAGAAGCTTATTTTCACATTCTGATTGGCGCTGCTCGTCCAATACTCCGTGGGACATCGGTTCTACAACAGACCCCTCTTTAGCATCAATTTTTTGGCACCAGTTTTTGAAAATCAGTGCCCAAAATAAATTAGCACCAATTTTTTGAAAACCGGTGCTAAAAATAGCACCAATTAAAAAAAACAGTGCTAATGTAAAAAAAACCACCGGTGCTAATTTTAAAAAACAGGTGATATAATTATAAGATTCAATCTTCCTGCCAAAAAATTCAAAACATTTACCAAAATTTATCATCGGTTTTCAAAAAACTGGTGCTAAAATTTTAAAATTCAATCTTGGTGCCAAAAATTTCAAAATAAACCGGTGCTAATTAAAAAAAACCGGTGATAAATTTTTTAAAACTCAATCTTCCCACCAATATATTTTAAAATTTTTCCAAAATTTAGCACCGATTTTCAAAAAATTGGTCCTAATTAAAAAAAATGGTCCTAAAAATTTTAAAATTAAATCTTCCGGCCAAAAATTTCAAAATATTTGCCAAAATTTTAAAATCCATCTTCCGGCAAAAAAAATCAAAAAAATTGCCAAATTTTTTAAAATTTTGTCAAAAAATTTATGATATTGGCGCAACTACGCGCAGCCGCTCCAAACTAAATTATATTTTTTCTTAACTTTCAAAATCCTTTACTTCTTTTGTTGATTTTAACTAATAGCTAATTTGAATTAATCAATTATTAACCTTTACTGATCTAATATATATAAATAAGAATAAAAATGTTTGATTTTAACTAATTAATGTCGAACCCATAATTGATTTAGTATATATAAATACAAATAAAAATGGTTGACTTTAAGTAATTAACGGCTCTTCCATTCACCCATACATGCTCAAATATACTAGCGCTTTCCACAATTCACCAAAAAATATACTCCCTCCGTTTTTCTATGTTTGGCCCCATAGGTTTAGGTGTTGTTTTTTTTTAAAGTTGAAATGTGTGGATGAAATTGAATGAGGAGAGTAAAAAAGTTTAATGAGTTGTTGAGAATGATGTACTTTTTGCCATAAAAGGAAAGGTGACAGTCTTAGAAAAACATACTAAAATGGTAAGTGTGCCAAACTTAGGAAAACAGAGGGAGTATATTATTTAATATTTTTATATTTATGTAAGAATAACAAAAAATTGTATTTTGGAGCGATGGATAATGGGAAAACACAATTTTATGCCACAGTGTAATTTTCCAAAATTGTGTACAAGTAATCAATGTTGACTTCCGATGCCCTTCCATTCACCCATACATGCCCAAATCGCAAAGTCACAATCGTATATTATTCAATTGAATTTTGGCGTCGCCAATTTTGTGATTCGACAATTCCAAATTCCTTGAAGGGGCGTAAGTGCAAAAGGTAAAAACTTTACTCGTAACTCCAAAATGCAATCCGCTCAAACATGGTGCTTCACTATACACCCTCATTTTGTTTTCCAAAACCGTAACGGATTATTTATCATCGGTCGGGCACAAGAACATATATGTGATCCTTTCATATTTCTCTTCCTTACTTCTATTTAATCAACTATAAGTTACTTAAAAACATCTAAAAGCTTTTTCCCACAATTCACTAAAAAAATGTATTATTTAATATTTTTATATTTAGGTAAGAATAACAAAATCATGTATTTTGGAGCAATGGATAATAGGGAAACACACTTTTGTGTAATTTTCCAAAATTGTGTACAAGTAATCAATGTTGACTTTCGAGATCCTTCCATTCACCCATACATGTCCAAATTGCATAGTCGCAATCGTATATTATTCAATTGAATTTTGATGTCGCCAATTTTGTGATTCAACAATTCCAAATTTCTTGGAGGGATCTAAGTGCAAACAGTAAAACTTTACTCGTAACTCCAAAATCAAATCCGCTCCAATGTGGTGCTTCGCTATACACCCCCCATTTTGTTTTCCAAATCCGTAACTGAATATTTATGATCGGTCAGGCACAAGAACATATCTGTAATCCTTTCAAATTTCTCTTCCTTACTTCATGAAATCAACTCTAAGTTACTGTAGAACATATTCTGGAGCTTTCCCACAAGTCACTGAAAAAATGTATTATTTAATATTTTTATATTTAGGCAAGAATAACAAAACTCATGTATTTGGGAGCAATGGATAATGGGAAAACACAATTTTGGGCCACGGTGTAATTTTCCAAAATTGTGTACAAGTAATCAATGTTGACTTTTGAGGTCTTTCCATTCACCCATACATGCCCAAATAGCAAAGTTGCAATCGTATATTATTCAATTGAATTTTTGCATCGCCAATTTTGTGATTCGACAATTCCAAATTTCTTGGAGGGACCTAAGTGCAAAAAATAAAAACTTTACTCGTAACTCCAAAATGAAATCCTCTCAAACATGGTGCTTCACTATACACCCCCATTTTGTTTTCCAAATCCGTAACGGATTATTTATCATCGGTCGGCCACAAGAACATATTCGTGATCCTTTCAGAATTCTCTTCCTTACTTCTATTTAATCAAGTATAAGCTAATTTAGAACATCTAAAAGCTTTTTTCCCACAATTCACTAAAAATATGTATTATTTAATATTTTTATTTTTAGGTAAGAATAATAAAAATCATGTATTTTGGAGCAATGGTTAATAGGGAAACACACTTTTGGGCCACAGTGTTATTTCCAAAATTGTGTACAAGTAATCAATGTTGGCTTTCGAGGTCCTTCCATTCACCCATACATGCCCAAATTGCAAATTCGCAATCGTATATTATTCAATTGAATTTTGACGTCGCCAATTTTGTGATTCGACAATTTCAAATTTCTTGGAGGGACCTAACTTTACTCGTAACTCCGAAATAAAATCTGCTCCAACGTGGTGCTTCGCTATACACTCCCCATTTTATTTTCCAAATCCATAACGGAATATTTATGATCGATCAGGTACAAGAACATATCTGTAATCCTTTCCAATTTCTCTTCCTTACTTCCATGAAATCAACTCTAAGTTACTGTAGAACATCTTCTAGAGCTTTCCCACAATTCACCGAAAAAATGTATTATTTAATATTTTTATATTTAGGCAAGAATAACAAAAATCATGTATTTTGGAGCAATGGATAATTGGGAAACACAATTTTGGGCCACGGTGTAATTTTCCAAAATTGTGTACAAGTAATCAATGTTGACTTTCGAGGTCCTTCCATTCACTCATACATGCCCAAATAGTAAAGTTACAATCATATATTATTCAATTGAACTTTGGCATCGCCAATTTCATGATTCGACAATTTCAAATTTCTTGGAGGGACTTAAGTGCAAAAAGTAAAAACTTTACTCGTAACTTCAAAATGAAATCCGCTCGAACGTGGTGCTTCTCTATAAACCCCCATTTTATTTTCCAAATCTGTAACGGAATATTCATTATCGATCAGGCACAAGAACATATCCGTAATCCTTTCTGATTTCTCTTTTCCTTACTTCAATGTAATCGACTATGAGTTATTCTAGAACATCTACTAGCGCTTTCTCAAAATTCACCAAAAACATATACTATTTAATATTTTTTATATTTATGCAAGAATAACAAAAATCATGTATTTTGGAACATATGGATAATAGGGAAACACAATTTTGGGACACAATTTTGGGCCACAAAGTAATTTTCCAAAATTGCGTACAAGTAATCAATGTTGACTTTTGAGACCCTTCCATTCACCCATACATGCCCAAATCGCAAAGTCGCAATCGTATATTATTCAATTGAATTTTGGCGTCACCAATTTTTTGATTCGACAATTCCAAATTTCTTGGAGGGACCTAAGTGCAAAGAGTAAAAAATTTACTCGTTACTCCAAAATGAAATCCGCTCGAGCGTGTTGCTTCCCTATACGCCCCCATTTTATTTTCCAAATCCGTAACGGAATACTTATCATCGATCGGGCACAAGAACATATCTATAATCCTTTTTGATTTCTCTTCCCTACTTCTATATAATCAACTCTAAGTTACTCTAGAACATCTACTAGCGCTTTCCCAAAATTCACCAAAAATATATACTATTTAATATTTTTATATTTAGGTTAGAATTACAAAAATCATATATTTTGGAACAATGGATAAAGGGGAAACACAATTTTGGGACACAGTGTAATTTTCCAAAATTGGCACAAGTAATCAATGTTGACTTTCGAGGCCCTTCCATTCACCCATACATGGCCAAATCAAAAAGTTACAATCGTATATTATTCAATTGAATTTTCGCGTAGCCAATTTTGTGATTCGACAATTCCAAAATTCTTGGAGGGACCTAATTGCAAAAGGTAAAAACTTTACTCGTAACTCTAAAATGTAATCCGCTCGAACGTGGTGCGTCCCTATACACCCCCATTTTATTTTCCGAATCCGTAACGAAATATTCATCATCGATCGGGCACAAGAACATATCCGTAATTCTTTCTGATTTCTCTTCCTTACTTCTATGTAATCAACTCTAAGTAACTCTAGAACATCTACTAGCGATTTCCCAAAATTCACGAAAAACATATATTATTTAATATTTTTATATATAGGTAAGAATAACAAAAATCATATATTTTGGATCAATGGATAATGGGGAAACACAATTTTTGAGGTCATTCCATTCACCCATACATGCCTAAATCACAAAGTTACAATTGTATATTATTCAATTGAATTTTGGTGTCACCAATTTCGTGATACGATAATTCCAAATTTCAAGGAGGGACCTAACTACAAAAAGTAAAAACTTTACTCGTAACTCCAAAATGAAATCCGATCGAACGTGGTGATTTCTTATACACCCTCCTTGTATTTTTAAACAAAATAATGGAATATTTATTAACAATGCGGCGCAATAACGTATTCGTAATCCTTTTCGATTACCTTTTCTTACTACAAAGTAATCAATTCTAACTTACTGTAGAACATGTACTAGCGCTTTCCAACATTTTACCCAAAAATAATTTATTTTTAATTTCTATATTTATGCAAGTATAACAAAAATCGTGTATTTTGATGAGAAGGATAATGTTGTAACAAAATTTTAGATCCATAGCGTAATTTTCCACAAATTATGGAAAAACCAAGGTTTAAACAGCAAATTAGAAGAAATTAAGATAAAATGTTTGACGGTCAAACCTTACTTGACTTTAAATACATAAATACTAATTACTAGTTTGACTTTCACTCTAGTACAAGGGTCGACCCTTACTTGATTTTCAATATATAAACCCTAATAAATAATTTTACTTAAACTAGTTAACAGTCAAACCTTACTTCACTTTGTATATAAACACTAATAACTAGGTTGACTTTCATTAATCAACGGTCAACCATTACTTGAATTTTTATATATAAACACTAATAAATAGGTTGAATTTCGGTACTAATCAACGGTCAACCCTTACTTGACTTTCTATGTATAACCACTAATAACTAAGTTGAGTTTAGCTAATCAACGATCAACAATTACTTAACTTTTAATGTATAAACACTAATAACTAAGTTTACTTTAACTAATCATCGGTCAACAGTTACTTGACTTTTAATGTATAAAGACTAATAACTAAATTGACTTTAACTAATCAATGGTAAAACCTTATTTTAAATTATCTATGTGTGTGTGTATATATATATATCATTTTTTCTTAATCCAATGTATATATCAAAAGCCCCCTTTCTTCACCACCTTCAAAACCTTCACCTTCCCTCCTCCAACTCCTCCTTTCATGGCGGCGTTTAGCACCACCCCTTATTCATCGTCTTTCAAGAGGGTCTCTAAAAGGGCTGGGACCCACCATGGCAGCTTCCATTGCGATGAGGCTCTCGGCTGCTTCATGATTCGCCTCACAGACACCTTTTCCAATGGCCAGATCGTCCGCTCCCGCGACCTGCAGGTACCCATCTCATTTTCCTCGCTTCTCGATGCTCCAATATCGATTTGGGCGTGACCCTCTTGGGCGTTTTGTTGGTTTAGCTGTGAATGTGAGTGTTTCTTGGTGTGCAAATTAATTGTTTGTTGAAATGTCTTACTGAACTTCCAGATTTTGGAAACGCTAGATGCCGTGCTTGATGTCGGCAGGATTTATGACCCGAGTCGTCACCGCTACGATCATCACCATAAGGATTTTGAGGAGGTTTTTGGGCACGAGTTTAACACTAAGCTCAGTAGTGCTGGTTTAGTTTATAAGGTGACCAAGTTTGCTTCTTTCATAATTAGGACAAGTAATGAATGTAGGGTAACCATAGAAAATTTCTCATTCTCATGTATGTTTTTTTTATGTGATTGAAGGCTTCTTCATTCCCTAGTAGTATAAGAATTCTTAATATTGTCAAACAACGCTCTTATGATTTTTTTCGTTGTTTCACTTGGTAGCATTGCTTGCATAATTTTTCTTTGTTTTGCAAGGTGTGTTCTATACCGAGTTTTAAAGAGTAATCTTGTATTAGCAGAATTTGGAAAAGGTTTCTTCTCTCGCAATCATCCAGTTGACAAATATGATGTAAATTCTCACTTAATCATGGTTGTTTAAGACATTCGATCTAGATTGTAACAGGTGGGTTAGATTTTCAATCTTTCTGTATGACTATTGCATTCCTCCATATTTATGGTGCTTATTTTTTA
>JAULKM010114180.1:0-22291 GCA_032355605.1 Rubia tinctorum | reverse complement strand
ATAATGTAATTTAGGAGTTTTGATTTGATTAGAATTAGATTTGGTAGGTTTAGATAAGGTAGATTCATTTAAGAATTTATTCAATGTTTGGATTGATTTACTTAGATAAATATGGTAATTATTTATATTTATTTTAGGAGTTCTAGTTATATATGGTTTTACCTTCCTAAACCTGACATAATTCTTTTCAGTTTCTATTTGTAATGGCTGAATTTTACCATATAAATAAAGGGGTTCAACCGAGACTTTTAACAACTTTTATCAATCTTATATTCAGAATTTTGAGTCATTCTCATTATTTTTATTGTCTCTTAACCCTGCAAGCTAGTTAAGTTTCAATTTCCTTTGTGAGTGTACCCTGCGGGCTAGAAGCTTATAAAGAACCCTTGTGATCTAAACCTGCGGGCTATTTAGAGAGCAAGTCGGAGTTGAGTGTACCCTACAGGCTAGACGCTGCAATTTCGTGCGTTTATTCTTGGTTTGGCCAGAACCCTAGTATAAGCAAAGATCTAATTTTCCACAATCCAGAGTATTCGCAAGGAGATTCATATCAGAATAAGTAAAGATAATAAATTTTTAAATAATTTGTGTAAAAATATTCACTTTTCACAAAGTTTTGTTTTACACTGACTAATTATTAGACCAGTTATAAATTATAATTGATGTAACTAATATAGTGATTTGATGTTTGTTTTTATTTATTGCAACGAGATTCCTATAAATCCGAGTTTTTTTTTAAAAAAAATGCATGGTAATGTATAATTAATTATAAATTGATCCTGAAGGTTTTGGAACGAAATTTTTCATGATTGGTCAAGAGACTTTCTCTTCCCCTTTTGCCATAAAAGAAAATGTAATGGTTTTAAAAAATAAACGAAAATAGAAAGTGTGCCAAACTTAGAACATAGGGAGTAGCAATAGTATTTCTTATTAGAGATTTTTAGTAACAACATTTCTATGAGAAAATTTTGTATGTGGGCATTTTAAATATGTGTAGGTGTGGGTCAAATGATAATTTGACAAGTGTCCATTTATAATTAAAAATAAAGAGAGAAAAGCGGGGATGCACTTAAGTGTGAATTTAATTGGACATTGTTAAATTATCATTTGACCCACAATTACACATAATTAAAATGGCCACATAAAAAATTCTCCCGTATTTCTATAGTAGATATTTTTATTGATTTCATACATTTTAAATTTTTTCCAGTCCAATAATTTCTTCATTTTATTTTCTAAAATAAGAATTTTGACGAGAGATATTATTTGCTTTCCTAAATTTTAAAATGGAGGGAGGAAAAGAATTTTAGGAATGAAAATTTTATGCAATCATATTAATTTAAAATACAATATTTAGTTATTGATTTAAAAACTTCAAATCTAAGAAACGATACAACTCTATGTTTCTAATGAAAATTAACTTCATTTCCGGTGAAAAAAAAATCTAACTACACAATCTTAAGTTTCCGACGAAAATTATCTTAGGAATCCGACTCTTATCATTGTTCCAGATTGATTCTTTTCTCTAAAACATTTGATAATTGTGCAATATTATTTTTGTCTTTTGCTACTGTCTTCTCCCTCCATTTGGTTATTGTGGTGGATCAGTACCTGATTCTAATCTTTAGTTCGTTGTCATGTCTGACTAATTTGGCTAGTTAAATATGATGTGGTTATGCATACTTTTTAACTTTGTTTTCATTAATGCTGAAAATTACTTGAATTTCATTAGCTTTTTATTTTTATTTTTATTTTTTAAGTTTTAAAATTTCTGTAAGTATGTTTTGGAATGATTAAAAATTATTACTCCCTCTATTTTTCTATGTTTGGCATTATAGATTTAATTTTTTTTACAAGTTAGAATGTGTGGAGATAATTGATTGAAAACAGTAAATTTTTTAATGAGTGTAGAATTATTCACTTTTGTCATAAATGGAAATGTGATAATTTAAAAAAATAGACGAAAATGAAAAGTGAGCCAAATATAAAAAAACAGATGGAGTATTGAATTTAAATTATAAAAGTAATAATTAGTGTTAATAATATTGGATTATGGAAAATAGGAAATCAATTAGAGTTGGAGAAAATTGTATGAAGAGTACTGGTTTTCATTCACCGTTTTAGAAATTTTTTAAGGAAACTGTTAGACTTACTTTGACCCCCTATTTTTTAATATATAAATTTTTCTAAATTTTAATGAATGGTGGAGGTTGAACTGGAAGAATAAAAAATAAATTGGATTGATTAAATCAATTTAAGATATTCTAAAAAGGAAAAAGGTCAAAATTAAAAAGTTATCCTAAGATGGAAAAAGAGCCATTATAATAGGAACGAATGTGGTATTATTTTTGTAGTACTTTTTATTAGAGCAAATGACTCCGGTGACCCTTTAATTATCACGATCGCCCACCTTTGACCTCTTATCTTTCTTTTTTGACAAATTTCGGCCCCTCAACTTACAAAACTAATGAATTGTGGCCACTCCGTTAAGTCAAACCGTTAAGTCTGGTCGAAAACCTTAATTTTAAGGGCAAAAGTGATATTTTTCATTTTTCATTTTCTTTTTTCCCGTTTCCATTTTTTTCCTTTTATTTTTTCCTTCTCCTTTTCCCCTTCCTCTTCCCCTTCCCCACCCTTCCCGTAGCCCACACTACTTGAAACCCGCCGCCCCGCCCGTCGTCCCTGAAACCCACCATCCCCAAACTAGCCACCCCTGAAACTGGCCACCTGAAAGCTCAACAAGTCAACCCAAACCCACCATTTCTTGAACCCGTCATCACTAAAGCTGTCACCCCTGGTCCACTGCAAATTTGTCTAAAACCCTGACCCACCACACAACTAATTCGTCTGAAACTCACAAAACTAATTCACCTGAAACCCACTGTACGACTAATTCGATTCCGAGAGGCTTCGATTCCAAGAAGGGAAAGGGGAACCAGGGCTGGCATTTGGGAAGGGGAGGGTGGTGACGTCAGGGAAGAGGGAAGGGGGAGGGAAAGGGAAAGGGAAAATGAAAAATAAAAAAGAAAGAAAAACTGGAAAACATAAAAAGAAACGAAAATATGAGAAGTGACTATTTAATCTCTTAAAACTAGTGCTTTGACTAGATTTGACGGTTTGTTCTGACGGAATGACCACAATTCATCAATTTTGTAAGTTGAGAGACCAAAAGTGTTCAAGAAAAAGAAGAAGATAAAGGGCCGAAGATGGATGATTGTGTTAGTTAAGGGGTCACAAAAATCATTTGCTCCTTGTTTTTATGTGGATAAAATGTGTGAAGGAAATTAAACTGATGAATGAAAAAGTAAAATGAATAAAAATAAATAAATTTTCTCAAAAGAATGTGTGGCACCCTTAAAATTTTTGTGAATTCGGCACTCTTAAACATTTGGAGAGTTTTTATTATAAAAATATCATTTTAATTAGAGCAAATGACTTTGGTGGGCCCTTAAATATCACGATAGTCCACCTTCGGCCCTCTATTTATTTTTTGAACACTTTTGGCTCTTTGATGAGGAAATGAGCCGGTTTTTTAGATAGTCAAGGGGCTAAAAGTGTTCAAAAAGGGTCATGACTCAACGGTTTTGCAAGTTGAGGGGCCAATAGTGTTGAAAAAAATTGAAGGGTCAAAGAAGGACGATCATGATAGTTAAAAGGCCACCAAAGTCAGTTGCTCTTTTAATCAAATGCCATTTTACAACTAGAGTATCAATGTCATTTTATATGAATTGTTGGAATTTCTCTTCAAATTCAAATAATAGATTCACGAATGAGCAATTCAAGGGTTGGTTCATGAATGAGAAATCAATAGTTTGGTTCATGGATAATAACCTAATGAACTGGGTTCATGAATGGGGAACTGATATGAATCTCCCTGCGAAGACTCTGGATTGCGGAATATTGGATCTTTATTTATACTGAGGATTCGTCCAACTCAGTATAAATGCACGAAGAAGCAAAGTCTATCCCGCAGGGTACACCCAACTCCGACTTGTTATCTAAATAGCCCGAAGGTTTAGATCACAAGGGTTCTTTATAAGCGTCTAGCCCGTAGGGTACACTTAAAAAAATATTGAAACTTAAATACCCCGCAGGTTTAAGCAACAATGAAGATAATTAGAATAACTTAAAATTCTGAATATTTGATTGATAAAAGTGTGTAAAAGTTTCGACCATATCCCTCTTTTTATAGGGAGAAATTCGGCCAGGAGAAATTCGGCCAGGGTAAAACCCTAATCACAATCAGAATCGTAATCAACTTTTATGGCAGCTTTAAGAAGCTAAAACCATATCTAACTAAAATACCAAAAATAAATCATACTCTTCCTTAACCTATGATTCTCGGCCAAGCATGGTAAAATTAGACTAGAAAAACATCTCCTTATCTAATCTTACCAAATCTAATTCTAATCAGAATAAAACTGAATAAACTAAACCCTAATGGACGGTTATTTTCGAACTGCTCTCCTAGGCCCACATGGCCGATTTTAACAGTCCAAAAACCCAAAATTAAATTAATGTTACAATGATCACACTACCTCATTAAAAACCCAATGGGAAAAAGAGTATAGTGTTCTTCATAATGTCTTCAGTTAATCGACAAGCTTGAATAAGTAATCCAAACCCTTGCCGACTTCTTCTTAAGTTCTTCATCGTGAAGGCGATCAATCAAAGCATTCAATGCAGTATCTCTAAGCTTCATTCTTGACCTTGTCATAGGTCCAACCATGTTACTTAAAGGATCCCAAACATAACCCTTGAATGATTGATCAAGACATGGAATGTCTTCATTTATGGTGGTAGTCGTCTCAGGATCTCCATCACACTAATTACTCAAATCTTTCACGGGGCAGTAACAACTGCATTTTATGAATAAGTCTGGATATCCAGCTACAAATAGTGGGATGAATGGATTAACTAATGTATTCTACAAAACAAACCAACAAAGGTGGAGTGAGCCTAAGAGTTTTTATTTAATTTTTCCCTTCAAAAGAAAATTTCAACTAGCTTCGAGGAAATCTCCCTATCTCAGTATGTATAGTATTCAAAGTTTTGTTAGTAACACGATCAAGGGACCCGTGAAGTTTGTGGAATGACTATCAAGCACATTTTTCGGACCTATATTTTTACCCCTTCCAAGATTATTCATATTAACCCCTTTGTGAAAAAAATATGTAGGGGGTGATCTTTTTCTTTTACCTTTTCAAAATCTTCACCTTAGAGCCAGAATTTAAACTAGGTACAGATTGGTCAAGCGGTTTTACATTAGGACACATTATAAGAAAGTTTTCAATGCAGACAAACGTTTACCATAATTATTAAATCTATGGATCACAATGAAGTATAGGTCACCATAGGTGTTTAAATGTTTTCTAAATCAAGGATGTCGAGTAATAAAAGCCACATTTCTTAGATCTTCATATATGATACGAATATTTAAGTGTTAGTGTGTCGTTGTTCTAAATACTTGTTTTTGTAAAACATTTTATATATTTTTGTGCATGTACATGAATGTTCCATGCATTTTGGTTCAGTAATTGCATGTTTGAACACATCAAAATGAATTTTTGTAATGAATTACCACTAATTACTCAAAATAATTTCTATAAGGAAGTTATATTTAAGAAAAAGATAATTATGGGGGATCAAAAACTCGTGGCTGCATGTATCTTTGAAATTCACGTGCAGCGATCGTTTCCATGTAATAATCCCTGTCAATCCATTACAAAAGAAAGACCCAGACAAAAAACACATTAAACCAAATCAATAAACAACCAAATCAAAATCCAATTCAAGAAACACATAAAAATTGAATATTTACTGCATTTCAAAATAGTACCGAGAAAAGAGAGTACCGAAGTCGCAACGGTACTCACTAGTGCATCAAGGTTTTAGTGGGCTTTCAATTCGGAGAGCACGGCATATTTATCCGCTTCGTGCTTCCACGAGAAATTTTTTTTTATCCCTCTAAGACCCCTGAGTGCACGAGATGGGTCATGGTGCACGGATTTTGTCTACAAGCACAGGCAAACCTTCTGATGGGACACATTTGTCGTCGTATGCTAGAGTTTGATTTAGTAATTGGACATTTGGACACATAAAATTAAAGTTTGTAAAGAATACAAACTTCTTCTTTAAATATTAAATCTAAGGATCACAATGACGTATCATCCACTTTAGGGATTAGGTCAGATGTGAGGAAAATATCTCAAATTTAGTGTGTTAGTGTTTGCAAATACTTAGTTGTATTTTTTTAAAATCTTTAATTTAGAACACATACATGCAGGTTTCGTGCACTTTTGTTCAGTAATTGCACATTCAAACAAAAAAAATGAAAGTTTGTAATGAACAACAACTAACTACTCAAAGCTTTCATAGGGCACTAACAACTACATTTTGTGAATAAGTCTGGATGTCTAGCTACAAATGGTGGGATGAATGGATTAAATAATGTATTCTACAGCTAAAACTAACAAAGGTGGAGTAAGCCCAAGAGCTTTTATTAAGTCCTATACTTAAAAAGAAAATTTCAACTAGTTTCGAGGAAAATTCCCAATCTCAGTGTCTATAGTATTCACATCTTTGTTAGTAACAGGATCACGAGACCCGTGAAGTTTGTGGAATGACTATCAAGCACATTTTCCGGACTTATTTTTTTACCCATTCCAAGTTTATTCATATTAACCCCTTTGTGAAGAAAATAAGTAGGGGGGTAATCTTTGGGTTTTACCTTTTGAGAATCTTCACTTTAGAGCCAAATTCTAAACTAGGTTTAGATTGGTCAATAAGTTTCACATTAGGACACATTATATGAAAGTTTTCAATGAAGACCAACCTTTTCTGAAAATATTAAATCTATGGATCACAATAGAGTACAGTCACCATAGGTGTTTAAATGTGGGCTTCATCAAGGATGTCAATTAGTAAAATCCATATTCCTCGGATCTTCATACAAGATAAGAATCTCTAAGTTTTATTCTGTCGTTGTTTCTAAATACTTATTTTTTTAAAAAACATTTTATATATTTTTGTGCACGTACATGAATGCTTAGTGCATTTTTTTCATTAATTGCTTGTTTGAACACATAAAAATAATTTTTTAATGAATTACCACTATTTACTCAAAATAATATCTGCAAGGAAGTTATATTCAAGAAAAAGATAATTATGGAGGATTGATAATTTGTGGCTGCGGGTATTTCTGAAAATTCATGTGCAACGATTGTTTCTGTGTAATAATCCCTGTTACTCTATTACAACCAAAAAGACCTAGACAAAAAAATACATTGAACCAAGTGAATAAACAACAAAATCAAAATCCAATTCAATTCAATAAACACATAAAAATCAAACAATCCAGTGCATTTCAAAAGAGTACCTAGAAAAGAAAGTACCGTAGTGTCAAAAGTACTCGCCGGTGCTGCAAGTTTATAATGGGCATTCAATTTGGAGAGCACGACATGTTTCTTCGAACACTTCACGCATTGATATTTCTTCTCTTCGTGCTTTCTCGAGAAGTGATTTTTGATCTCGGTAAGATCCCTGATTGCACGAGATGGGCCATGGTACATGCAAGTTGTCTACAACCATGGGCAAACCTTCCGACGGGACACATTTGTCGCCTTATGCTTGAGTTTGATCAAGTAATTAGACATTTGGACACATAAAATGAAAGTTTGCAATGAAGACAATCTTCTTCTTTAAGAATTAAATCTTCGGATCATAATGACATCTTGTGCACCATTAGTGTAAAATGTAGGCGGAATGAAGGGTGTCATGTTTCCATTCATCGGATCTTCCAATTTGGGGATTAGGTCAGATATGACGAAAATATATCAAATTTGGAGTGGTATTGTCTGCAAATAATTAATTTTGTTTTAAAAAATCTTTATTTTTGAACACGTACATGCACGTTTCTTGCACTTTTGTTCAGTAATTGCACGTTCAAACACAAAAAAAATGAAAGTTTGTAATAAACAAACACTAATTACTCAAAGCTTTCATAGGGCACTAACAACTGCATTTTGTGATCAACTCTTGATGTCCAGCTACAAATGTTGGGATGAATGCATTAACTAATGTATTCTATAGCTAAAACTAACAGAGGTGAAGTGAGCCCAAGAGATTTTATTAAATCCTATACTTCAAAAGAAATTTTCAACTAGCTTCGATGAAAATTCCCAATCTCGGTGTGTATAGTATTCACAGCTTTGTTAGTGATAGGATCATGGGACCCGTGAAGTTTGTGGAATGACTATCAAGAACATTTTTCGGACTTATTTTTTACCCCTTCCAAGTTTATTTATATTAACCCCATTGTGAAGAAAAGAAGTAGAGGGATAATTTTTGGCTTTTACCTTTTAAGAATCTTCACCTTAGAGCCAGAATCTAAACTAGTTTAGATTGGTCAAGAAGTTTCCCATAAGGACACATTATATGAAATTTTTCAATGAAGACCAACTTTTTCTATAAATATTATATCTATGGATCACAATGAAGTATAGTGCACCTTAGATTTTTAAATGCGGGCTGAATCAAGGATGTTGATTAGTAAAATCCATATTCCTAGAATATTCATACAAGATACAAATCTCTTTGTTTTAGTGTGTCGTTGTTTCTAAATACTTGTTTTGTAAAACATTTTATATATGTTTGTGCACGTACATGAATGCTTCGTGCATTTTGGTTCTGTAACTGCATGTTTGAACACATAATAATGAAAATTTGTAATGAATTACCTCTAAATACTCAAAATATTATCTATAAGGAAGTTATATTCAAGAAAAAATATAATTATGGGGGATCAAAAATTCGTGGCTACAGGCATCCCTGAAAATTCACGTGCAGCGATTGTTTCTGTGTAATAATCCCCGCCACTCCAATACAACCAAAAAGACTCAGACATAAAAACACATTAAACCAAGTCAATAAGCAACAAAATTAAAATCAAGTTCAATAAAAACATAAAAATCGAACAATCCACTGCATTTCAAAAGAGTACCTAGAAATGAAAGAACGGTAGAAGCAACAGTACTCGCTGGTGCTGCAAATTTTTAATAGGCATTCAATTTGGAGAGCACGGATATTTGTCCTAACACTTCAATATTTCTTCTCTTCATGCTTCCTTGAGAAGTGCTTCTTGATCTTGGTGAGATCTCCAAGTACACGAGATGGGTCATGGTGCACGCATGTTGTCTACAAGCAAAGGCAAACATTTCGACGGGACACATTTGTCACCTTATGCTTGAGTTTGATCAAGTAATTAGACATTTGGACACATAAAATGAAAGTTTTCAATGAAGACAAAATTCTTCTTTAAGAATTAAATCTTCGGATCACAATGACATCTTGTGCACCATTAGTGTTAAAATGTAGGCGGAATCAAGGGTATCCAGTTGTGAATGCCCCATTCATCGGATCTTCCAATTTGGGGATTAGGTCAGATATGAGAAAAATATATATAATTTGGTTTGTTATTGTCTGCAAATAAATAATTTTATTTTTAAAAATTATTTAATTTGGAACCCGTACATGCACGTTTCATGCACTTCTGTTCAGTAATTGCACGTTCAAACACAAAAAATGAAAGTTTGTAATAAACAAACACTAATTACTCAAATCTTTCATAGGGCACTAACAACTGCATTTTTTGAATAAGTCTGGACGTCTAGCTACAAATGGTGGGATGAATGAACTAACTAATGTATTCTACAGCTAAAACAAACAAAGGTGGAGTGAGCCCAAGAGCTTTTATTAAATCCTATACTTCAAAAGAAAATTTTAGCTAGCTTCGAGGAAAATTCTAAATCTTAGTGTGTATAGTATTCATAGCTTTGTTAGTAACATGATCACGAGACCCATGAAGTTTGTGGGATGACTATCAAGCACATTTTCCGGACTTATTTTTTTACCCCTTCCAAGTTTATTCATATTAACCCCTTTGTGATGAAAACAACTAGGGGGATAATATTTGGCTTTTACCTTTGGAGAATCTTCACCTTTGAGCCAGAATCTAAAGTAGGTTAAGATTGGTCAAGTAGTTTCACATTAGGACACATTATATGAAAGTTTTCAATGAAGACCAACTTTTTCTATAAATATTAAATCATTGGATCACAACGAAGTATAGTGCACCATAGGTGTTTAAATGTGGGTTGAATCAAGGATGTTGGGTAGTAAAAGCCACATTCCTCAAATCTTCATATATGATACGAATCTCTAAGTTTCATTGTGCCATTTTTTCTAAATACTTGTTTTTGTATAAAAAAAATGTGTGCCCGTACATGAATGTTTTGTGCATTTTGGTTCAGTAACTACATGTTTGAACACATAAAAATGATTTTTTTAATGAATCATAGCTAATTATTAAAAACAATTTCTATAAGCAAGTCATATTCAAGAAAAAGATAATTATGGATCATGGTTGCAGGTATCCATGAAAATTCACGTGCAGTGATTGTTTCTGTGTAATAATATCTGTCACTCCAGTATAAAAAAAAGACCTAAACATAAAAACACATTAAACCAAGTCAATAAACAACCAAATTAAAATCCAATTCAATAAACGCAGAAAACAGTACTCGTAAAAGAAAATCAACGGTGCATTTCAAAAAAAAAGTACTCTTAAAATAGAATACTATGTAGCACCAGTACTCCATGGTGCTACAAGTTTTTAATGGGCTTTCAATTCGGAGAGCACGGAATATTTCTATGAACACTTCACGCACTGATATTTCTTCTTTTTGTGCTTCCTCGAGAAGTGATCTTGATCCAGGTGGGATCCCCAAGTGCACGAGATGGGTCATGGTGCATGAATATTGTGTACAAGCACAGGCAAACCTTCTGACATGACACAATTGTCTCCTTATGCTTGAGTTTGATCAAGTAATTGGAAATTTGGACACATAAAATGAAAGTTTGTAATGAAGACACAATTCTTCTTTAAATATTAAATCACAGTGTTAAAATGTAGGCAAAATCAAGGGTGTCCAATTGTGAATTCCCCATTCATTTGATCTTCCAATTTAGGGATTAGGTGAGATATGAGGAAGATCTCTCAAATTTTGTGTGTAAGTGTCCGCAAATATATATTTTATTTTTAAAAATATTTAATTTTGAACACGTACATGCACATTTCGTGCATTTTTTCTCAGTAATTGCACATTCAAACACCAAAAATGAAAGTTTGTAATGAACTACAACTAATTACTCAAAGCTTTCAACGGGCACTAACAACTGCATTTTGTGAATAAGTTTGGATGTCCAGCTACAAATGGTGGGATGAATGGATTAACTAATGTATTCTACAGCTAAAACTGACAAAGGTGGAGTGAGCCCAAGAGCTTTTATTAAATGCTATACTTTAAAAGAAAATTTCAACTAGTTTCGAGGAAAATTCCCAATCTCATTGTGTATAGTATTCACAGCTTTGTTAGTAACAAGATCACGGGACCCGTGAAGTTTGTGGAATGACAATCAAGAAAATTTTCCGGACTTATTTGTTTGCCCCTTCCAAGTTTATTCATATTAACCCCTTTGTGAAAAAAAAATAAGTAGGGGGATAATCTTTGGCTTTTTGCTTTTGAGAATCTATACCTTAGAGACTGAATCTAAACTAGGTTTAGATTGGTCAAGTAATTTCACATTAGGACACATTATATGAAAGTTTTCAATGAAGACCAACTTTTTGTATAAATATTAAATCTATAAATCACAATGAAGTTAGTGCACCATAGGAGTTTAAATGTGGGCTGAATCAAGGATGTCGGGTAGTAAAAGCCACATTCCTCAAATCTTCATATATGATACAAATCTCTAAGTTTCATTGTATCATTTTTTCTAAATACTTGTTTTTGTAAAACATTTTATATATTTTTGTGCACGTACATGAATGTTTCGTGCATTTTGGTTCAGTAACTACATGTTTGAACACATAAAAATGAAAATTTTCAATGAATTACCACTAATTACTTTAAACATTTTCTATAAGGAATTTATACTCAAGAAAAAGATAATTATAGGGATCGAAAATTCGTGGCTGCAGGTATCCCTGAAAATTCACGTGCAGCGATTATTTTTGTCTAATAATCCCTGTCACTCCAGTACAACCAAAAGGCCCGGACATAAAAACACATTAAACCAAGTCAACAAACAATAAAATCAAAATCAAAATCAAATTCAATTCAATTCAATTCAACAAACACATAAAAAATGAACAATCCAGTGCATTTCAAAAGAGTACCTGGAAAGGTGAGTACCGTAGTTGCAACGGTACTCGCTGGTGCTGCAAGTTTTTAATGGGTTTTCAATTCGAAAAGCAAGGCATATTTCTCTGAACACTTCATGCACTAAGATTTCTTCTCACTGTGCTTCCTCGAGAAATGTTTCTTGATCCCTCATAGATCCCGGAATGCACGAGATGCGTCATGGTGCATGCATTTTGTATATAAGCAAAGGAAAACCTTCCAACACATTTTTCGACTATTGCTTGAGTTTGATCAAGTAATTGGATATTTAGACGCATAAAATGAAAGTTTATAATGAAGATAAACTTCTTCTTTAAATATTAAATATATGGATCACAATGACGTCTTGAGCACCATTAGTGTTAAAATGTAGGCAGAATTAACGGTGTCCAATTGCGAATGCCCCATTCATTGGAACTTACAATTTAGGGATTAGGTCAGATATGAAGAAAATCTCTAAAATTTAGAGTGTTAGTGTCTGCAAATAATTAGTTTTATTTTTTAAAAATATTTAATTTTGAACATGAACATGCACGTTTCGTGCACTTTTGTTCAGTAATTGCACGTTCAAACACAAAAAATGAAAGTTTGTAACGAGCAACTAATTACTCACATCTTTTATAGGGCACTAACAACTGCATTTTATGAATAAGTCTGGATGTCCAGCTACAAATGGTGGGATGAATAGATTAACTAATGTATTCTACGGCTAAAACTAACAAAGGTGGAGTGAGTCCAATAGCTTTTATTAAATCCTATACTTCAAAAGAAAATTTCAACTAGTTCAAGGAAAATTCCCAATCTCAGTGTGTATAGTATTCACGGATTTGTTAGTAACATGATCACGTGACCCGTGAAGTTTGTGGAATGACTATCAAGCACATTTTTCTGACTTATTTTTTTACCCCTTCTAAGTTTATTCATATTAACCCCGTTGTGAAGAAAAGAAGTAGAGGGATAATTTTTGGCTTTTACCCTTTGAGAATCTTCACCTTAGAGAAAAAAAATCTAAACTAGGTTTATATTGATCAAAGAGTTTCACATTAGGACACATTATATGAAAGTTTATAATGAAGACAAACTTATTCTATAAATATTAAATCTATGGATCAAAATGAAGTATAGTGCACCATAGGTGTTAAAATGTGGGCTGAATCAAGGATGTCAAGTAGTAAAAGTCACATTCCTCGGATCTTCATATATGATACAACTCTCTAAGTTTCAGTGTGTCGTTGTTTCTCAATACTTGTTTTTGTAAAACATTTTATAAATTTTTGTTAACCTACATGAATGTTTCGTGCATTTTGGTTCAGCAACTGCATGTTTAAACACATAAAAATGAAATTTT
Organism: Rubia tinctorum; assembly: GCA_032355605.1. Taxonomy (NCBI): domain Eukaryota; kingdom Viridiplantae; phylum Streptophyta; class Magnoliopsida; order Gentianales; family Rubiaceae; genus Rubia; species Rubia tinctorum. Next base: position 8,698 of record JAULKM010114180.1, on the reverse strand, counting down.
GTAATGAATTACCACTCATTACTCAAAATAATTTCTATAAGGAAGTTATATTCCAGAAAAAGATAATTATGGGGGACCAAAAATTAAAGGTTGCAGGTATCCCTTAAAATTCACCTGTGGCGATTGTTTCTGTGTAATAATCCATGTCAATCCAATACAACCAAAAGTCCTAGACATAAAAACACATTAAACCTAGTCAATAAAAACAAAATCAAAATCCAATTCAATAAACAAAAAAATTGAACAATCCAGTGCATTTTAAAAGAGTGCCTGGAAAAGAGAGTACCGTAGTCCCAACGCTACTCTCTGTTCCTGCAAGTTTTTTGTGGGATTTCAATTCAGAGAGCATGGAATATTTCTCCTAACACTCCATGCATTTATATTTCTTCTCTCCCTTATTCCTAAAGAAGTGCTTCTTGATCGCGGTGAGATCCTCGAGTGCACAAGATGGGTCACAGTATGCGCATGTTCTCTACACGCACACGTAAACCTTCCTTAGGGACACATTAGTCGCTTTAGGCTTTAGTTTGATCCAATAGTTGCCCATTTGGACACATAAAATAAAAGTTTGTAATGAAGACAAAGTTCTTCTTCAAATATGAAATCTATGGATCACAATGACGTCTTGTGCACCATTAGTGTTAATAAATAAGAAGAATCACGGGTGTCGAGTTGCGAATGCCACATTCTTAGGATCTTCCAATTAAGGGATTTGGATAGATATGAGGAAAATCTATCATATTTATGGTGTTAGTGTCTGCAAATACTTAGTTTTATTATTAAAAAAATTTAAACGTAAAAGCACGTTTCGTGCACTTTTGTTCAATAATTGCACGTTCAAACACAAAAAATGAAAGTTTGTAATGAACAACCACTAATTGCTCAAAACTTTCATAGGGTACTAACAACTGAATTTTGTGAATAAGTCTGGATGTCCAGCTACAAATGGTGGGATAAATGGATTAACTAATTATTCTCTAAAACTAACAAGAGTGGAGTGAACCCAAGAGCTTTTATTAAATCCTACACTTCAAGAGAAAAATTCAACTAGCTTCGAGGAAAATTCCCAATCTCAGTGTATATAGTATTCAGAGCTTTGTTAGTAACATGATCAAGGGACCCGTGAAGTTTGTGGAATGACTATCAAGCGCATTTACATTACTTATTTTTTTACTCCTTCCAAGTTTATTCATATTAACACGTTTGTGAAGCAGGGTTACTCTTTAGCTTTTACCTTTAGAGAATATTCACCTTAGAGCCAAAATCTAAACTAAGTTTAGATTGATCAAATAGTTTCACATTAGGACATATTATATGAAAGTTTTTAATGAAGACGAACGTTTTCTATAAATATTAAATTTGTGGATCACGGAAAAGTATAGTGCACCGAAGGTGTTTAAATGTGGGCTAAATTAAGGATGTCGAGTAGTAAAAGCCACATTCCTCGGATCTTCATATAAAATACAAATCTCTATGTTTTAGTGTGTCATTGTTTGTAAATACTTATTTGTATAAAACATTTTTTTTGTGCACGTACATGCACGTTTCGTGCACTTTGGTTCAGTAACTGCATGTTTGAACAAATAAAAATGAAAATTTGTAATGAATTATCACTAATTACTCAAAATGATTTCTATAAGGAAATTATATTCAAGAAAATAGTAATTGTGAGGGATCGAAATTATTTTTTAAAGAACAAGCACTAATTACTCGAAACAATCCAGAACATTTCAAAAGGAGTACCGATAATAGAGAGTACCATAGTCGCATTGGTACTCCCTTGTGCATCAAGTTTTTGAATAGGCTTTCTGATCAAACAACACGACATATTTCTTCGAACATTTCTTGTACTTACATTTCATCTCTCCATGCTTCCTCGAGAGGTGCTTCTTGATCTCGGTGAGATCCCTAATTTCACGAGATGGGTAATGGAGCACGCATGTTGTCTACGGGCACAGGTAAACCTTTTTACAGGCCATATTTGTCGCCTTATGCTTGAGATTTGTCAAGTGGTTGCAGATTTGGACACATGAAAGGAAAAATTGTAATGAAGACAAAAAAATTCTTTAAATATGTAGATGAAAATGGAGTCTTATGCACCATTAGTGTTAAAATGTGGCCAGAATCAAGGATGTCGAGTCGTGCAAGCCATATCCTCGGATCTTCCAATTAAGGGATTACGCCGACATGAGGAAAATATCTCAAATTTTTTGTGTCAGTGTCTGCAAATACTTAATTTTACAAAAAAATTAATTTTTGGGCATTAACATGCACGTTTCGTGCACTATGGTTCAGTAACTGCACGTTCGAACACAACAAATGAAAGTTTATAAGAAACAACAACTAATTACTAAATACTTTCATAGGGTACTAATAACTGAATTTTGTGAATAAGTCTAGATGTCTAGCTAAAAATGGTGGAATGAATGTTGTGACTAATGTATAGCTTTCCATCGTATAATGTGGAGCATAAAAGTCAAGTGCACTAATAATGGAGTAAAATTGTTTACTAAAGTCATCTATGTTGCTACTGAAACAACCAAGGGTGGAGTGAACCCAAGAGCTGGTACTAAAGCCTATATATACCATTCTTGATAGTATAGTAGTAGGAATGTGAGCAACATATAAATATCATCTTTGACCCTTAACTATCCTCCTCTCTTGTTTAACAACGTGCTGGAGGGGGCAGATCACACTGTGTGTAAATACTACGTTTTATAATAAATTTTATTGATTTTTGTGCACGTATATGCATGTTTCATGCACTTTGGTTCAGTAACTGCACGTTCGAAAACATAAAATGATTTTTTTAATGAACAACTACTGGGTACATAAAACGTTCATATGGTTTTTAACAACTGAATTTTGTGAATAAGTCAACCATGTTATTAACCAAACTGTGAATACAATAGGAAATTTTCCTCAAACCTAGTGGAATATTTCTTTTAAAGTACTGGCCTTACTTCAAGCTTTTTTGTTCACACCACCCTTGTTTGTTTCGGCAGCAACATACATGACTTCAGGAAATAATTTCGCTCCAGTATTAGTCCTCTTGATTTTTATGCTCCACAATATACGATGACGGGCTATACATTATTTACTACACTCATCCCACCATTTTTAGTGGGATATCCCAGCTTATTCACAAAATGCAGTTGTTAGTATTCTATGAAAGTTTTGTGTAATTAGTGGTTGTTCATTACTAACTTTCATTTTATGTGTTTGAATGTGCAATTACTTAACCAAAGTTCATGAAATGTGCATGGAAGTGCACAAAAATAAAGAAAATGTTTTATAAAACTTTGTATTTACACACAGTGGCACATTAAAATTGAGAGATTTTCATCATAGCATATTCCCTTAATAGGATTATCCGAGGAATCTGGCTTATGCGACTCGACACCCTTGATTCTACCCATATTTTAACATTGATGGTGCACTATGATTCATTTGTGTCCATTTATTTACCTTTTAAAGAATTAATTTGTCTTCATTTCAGACTTCCATTTTATGTGATCAAGTGTGCAACTACTTGACCAATCTAAGCCTAGTTTAGATTTTGGCTCTACGACAGAAGATTCTCAAAAGGTAAAAGCCCGCAATGATCCCTCTACTTCTTTCATTCACAAGTGGGTTATATGATTAAAATTGGAAGAGGCAAACAAATAATTCAGAAAAATGTGCTTGATAGTCACTGAACCAACTTCACGGTTCCCGTGATCATGTTACCAACAAAACTGTGAATACTATGGACACTCGAATATGGTATCAGAGCAAGTTCCGATCCTAACCTAATTTTTTTTAAATTTTATTTTTCCACCACCTCCCCTATCCTTTCCGGCAACTTAAGTCAACTTTCGGACAATCTCCTACAGCCTCCGTTTGGCCCCTCCCTCCCTTTCTTTTCTATCAACCATCAATGGTTCCCGTCCAGATTCTGGCCAGATTCCGGCAACTCCGGCCAACTAATGGCATCATTTTGGTGATTTTTCCGTGTTCTTCTTTGTCAATTCTCTGCAGCAGTGTTCTCCTCCCAGCACTCATCTCCCGGAATCCTCCTTCCCGGCCCAGCAGAGGTTGAGGTTTTGTATCGACTTCCAACATTGACGATGAGAATTTGGGTGGCCGACTTGTTCTTCTGCTCCCATCGGCATCTCTGTCCAGTTTCTGACATCGACATAGTACGGTCATCTCCGGCGCATCTTTTACCGGTGTGTATTTTGGTCTTCACCAGCTTGCCTTGTCGGATTTCTCGTTTTTACTTTGGCATCAGATTTCTTTTCCCATATCCATTCGAGGCGAGTGTCAGACGCCTCTCTTCGTCCGGGAGCATTCTTCGGGTGAGTGTCTGACGCGCCCACAACCCACTCGCACGTGAACTCCATTCGATCATGAACCCCACTCACGTGTACAGTCCCTATTTTGTCTTCAACTACTTTGTTTTGGATAATAGCTTATTTTGGTGGCTCATTTTCACTGAATCAAAGGCAGTAGGGTCAATGGATTATCGATTTTGGAGCCACAAAACACATGGCTTAATCTACTTTTGTGGTTGATAATTTAACCCCTTATCTTGGTCGTGACTGTATCATTGTTGGTAACCATTCTCAACTCTCTATTACTCATGTCGGTGATTCTCAGATTTCCAAGTCACTATCTCTTTATAATGTTCTTATTGTTCCTGATATTACAAAAAAATTGTTTTCGATTAGCAAATTAACTCGGGATTTAAATGTTGTTGTCAGGTTTGAGTATCACTCGTTTATTATTTGGCATAAAATTACTAAGGAAACATTGGGTCATGGTCATAGTGAAAATGGGCTTTATGTTTTAGACTATGGTGCATATGTTTTACTCTCTACTGTGGAGTCAACTAAGTCGCGTGCGTCTTTTGAAACTTGGAATTGTAGACTGGGTCATGTTCCGTATTCTGTTATTTCTGTTTTACATTCTTTTGGATCCTTAGTTGTCTCATCGGTTCTGCCTAAACCCACCCTTTGTGTAGCATGTAACAAAACTAAAGGGAAACGTTTATCTTTTCATTCAAATGATAAACGTGTTGCTAGGGTACTTGATGAGACGTCAAATGCATGTATTTTCCAAAGCATTTAACATCTCTTTTGTTATATGTTTTTTGGAAGATTTCTAGATTTAGGTAGGTTTACATCATAAGGGGTTTAGATAACCATTTTCAGTTTTCGTATCTAAATCCTTCATTTTGTAACTTAGGTTAGATCTAATGGATTTTTGGTCCTTACGAGCATCTAGATTCCTTTTTGTGAGCTTAATTTGTAGATAGCTCATAAGCACTTTGGAGTGTTTTATTGAAAGCCATTCGCAAGGAAGGTAGAAGATTGAAGGCCACGAGTCAAAACATGGTAGAAGATAAAAGGGTCGGAGAAGGAAGACAAAGAAGCAGATGAATTTTGATCCGGAAGTTTTAACCGAGAAAAGTCCAAGAAGAACCAACCTCCCAGGGTAAGACCATTGGATTCTTCTTCTCGAGCATTATAAAATTGGCTACAAGAACTCTCAAAATGGATCAACGGTTCAGCCATAGCGACCGATGCGAAGATCGGCTGGCTGACTGGCCAGGTAAAGAAAAACAAGCGCGCTGCCCGGGCGCTCAACCGAGCACCCGTGCACCCAAAACACTGGGGAAAACCAGCCCCAGGATGAAAACCGCGAGCCCGGCTCCAGCGCCAGCGCCCCAGGCCCGCACGGTCTCCTGTGCGACTCCCTCAAGCCTGCGCCCGCACCCTAGTGCCCGGTCTCCCGCACGCCAGTACTCGATCTCCTGCTTGCCAGCGTCTTGCATCCGTACCCGGCTGCTGCATCCTCCACGCGCCCAGGGCACCTGACCCGCATCCCGCCCCTGAAGCACTTTTTTACTAGTTTTCTCACAACAACTTGTACTATAAATACCCCTTATCTTATCTTCATTCAACCCTCTTTCTCTTGGCCGAAAATCACTCTCCAAGAACCCTAGTTCTTCATTTTTTTCTTCTTATTTTCTTTCTTTGTTTATGTATGGATTTGTCTATGAATATTAGTTTGATTTGTGTTAGCTAAACTTATCACTTGGGAGCAATTGTTTGAAGCTTCCAAGCCTATGTAGTAAGACTCTATTTTCACTCTTTCATGAACAATTGTAGTGAAGTATTTATTGTGCCATTATTGTTGCTGTTTACTTCATTTATGTTACGGGTTGTTTGAGAATATGAAATGTTTGTATGATTAAGTGTTAGGAGGTTAGATATGTGCATAATTTCTTAGCTCTTTGACATAAAAATCCAAGAACATGGAATTAGAAATTCTTGTGGGTAAATGATGTTAATCTCGCTAGATGAGTATGTTAATGTTGTTTGTTCTCATATTTGTCCTAAGGTAGCAATGCAAGATTAAATCTTAAATGTTGTTTGTTCTAGGTTTAGTCTAATAAATACTTTGTTTGGTTAAATGGCTAGACATTTGGTTTAATGCTTGTAGTTGTTATCAAATTTATGGTTCTTAGTATATAATGCCATTGATTAAATACATTTATGTGTTGTTTGTCTAAAGTGCTTATCAATGAGGTCTGCAAATGGTCGTTGAACGTCTTTGCAAATTACTAACTAAGAAGAAATGAATGTTGATATTTGAATATAGGTGATAACATTCCCTATACGCAATTAATGTGAATGAATGAGTAAATGAGTCTAGGATCTATAAGTGGTTTGGAAGTGGAAATCAATTGAAGTAGAAATCAATTGTCCCCAAGGCTTTGTCATTTGTAGTTTTTACACCATTTTCTTAGTTTGATGCATGATTATCATAGTTGCTTGACTTTGCTAGTTTTCTTGTCTTTAAATTCATAACTTAGGAAAAACCAACTAAAAACCCCCCTCTTTACATACTTATATATATATATATATATATCTTTATGTAGGCTTATATACACCCCTATATGCTTGAACCCTTAGGAAAATTTCTCTTCTTTGTGGACAACTCCGACTTGCCACTATCTACTTAATTGTATTTGATAAGCATTTAGGGCTTATAAATTGTATTTTTGAGAGGTACGGCGACGACCTCCTAACGACCAACCTAGCTGAGGTTGGGAAGATTGTAGTAGTACTGAGACTCTGCAAAACATGAATAAGCTTATTAGCTGGGCTTTGAAAGGTCACGGTAACTGCGACCAGACTTATATGTCAGCTTTACATTTTAAGAGCAGTACAAAAGATAACATAAAATGACTTTGATGAAAGACAATATGTTCTTGATCCAATCATATAAATCTCCCATTCTTGTTTAAACCAAATCAAAACATCGCAATATATGTTCACAGAACATAATAAAGCCACCAACATTATTCTTGCAATTCAGATCACTTTACAGTAGAACAGTAAAATAACACCTTGGTATACTTTAACAGTAACAAAGCTAACCACAAATTCATCCATCAAATAGCAAACATGCAGGTGATCAGATCTTCTGGTTCAGATTGCATTGGCCCCTGGAACAAAAATCAAACAACAATGGAGATTCATACAACAACATTCTTACTCTTTGAGGATTGATATTTGTATACTCCAGTTCACTTCTGCTCCACATTATGAATTTTTCGTAAACAAAAGGAGCCAATAACCAGAGCATCACCACCACTCCGCCAGGGCGCCACCGCCGCTTCGCCTCCGTCCCCGCCCATCTCCAACACTACATCCCTAGCACCACCACCGTACCTCCTCCTACACCTTCCCTCAACCCTATCTTAGTCCCGCTCACAACCCTAGTGCCCATTCCTTCCTCCTCTTCTCCCCTTCGACCACCATCTCATCTCTCCACCGCCGCTGAATTTGCAATTGGAACGCGGTGGTGGTGGCAATTGAAACGCCGATTGTAATGCAGTGGCAGTGGAGCGCGGTGGAACGCTTGTGTACTAGATGGTGGAATGATTGGAATGCCGATTTGGTCCAATTTGGCGGTTAAACTTGATTTCAATTTGGTGGTGGAGCGCCTAGTGGAGAAAAATGGAGGAGGTGAGGTCTTAGCTAGGGTTGAGAAAAAAACAAAGAAAATAAGTGAAGAAAGAAATCTAGATCTGGGCTTTAGGGTAAAGGAGTGAAGTATGGGTTCTGGGCCAAAACTTAGCCCATTTGTTAATGTCAAACATTATGAAAAAATACGCTATGGCCTTAAAATTTTGTTACGACATTATTCTTCTCATCAAAATACATGATTTTTATTATTCTTGCATAAATATATAAATAAAAAACAAATCATTTTTTGGGTAAAATGTTGGAAAGCACTAGTACATGTTTTAGAGTAAGTTAGAGTTAATTACTTTGAATTAAGAAAGGGAGATCGAAAAGGATTACGAATACGTTCTTGCGCCGCATTGTTAATAAATATTCCCTTATTTTGTTGAAAAATACATGGAGGGTGTATAGAGTATCATTGCGTTCGAGGGATTTAAATTTGGAGTTACGAGAAAAGTTTTTACCTTTTGCACTTAGGTCCCTCCAAGAAAGTTGGAGTTGTCGAGTCACGAGATTGGTGACACCAAAATTTAATTGAATAATATACGACTGAAACTTTGCAATTTCGGCATGTATGGGTGAACGGAAAGGCCTGTAAATTCAACATTGATTACTTGTACACAATTTTGGAAAATTATACTGTGGCCCAAAATTGTGTTTCCCCATTATCCATTGCT
>JAULKM010114179.1:17321-39388 GCA_032355605.1 Rubia tinctorum | reverse complement strand
TAATACTAATTCCCCCCTATTTTTTTTACCCTGGGGTAACCTGGGTTACCCCAGGCTCCAAGCTGGATCCGCCAGTGACTTCAAGTAAAGCAAGTAAAGAGTGGGATGTTCATCAATCAGAGTAAATATGCCATGAATTTAGTAAAGAGATTCGATTTAAGCAAATCTCGACCAGTCTGAACTCCAATGGGAACTGCTTAAAATTTGGGAAATGATGAGAAAGGTGTAGCAGTTGATCAGAAATTGTAAAAAAACATGATTGGGAATTTGTTGTACCTCACAGCAAGTTGTCTTGATAAATGTTTTAGTGTTGGAGTATGTGCAAGATTTTAAGCCAATCCAAAGGAATCACATCTGACGGCAGTCAAAAGAATCATTTGATATGTGAATGAAACTTTGGAGTATGGCATTTGGTATTCGAAAAATTAAGAATCGGTGCTTTTAGGTTACAGTGATTCTAATTGGAAGGGTAATGAAGATGATCGCAAAAGCACTACAGGCGGATGTTTCTTTATTGGCACAAATTTGGTTTCCTGGTATAGTTAGAAGCAAAATTTGATTTCCTTATCATCAGCCGAAGCTGAATATCTTGCTGCTGGAAGTTGTTGTGCTCAATTATTATGGATGAAACAAATGTTGAGAGATTATAGAGTTCATCAAGGGCCTCTGAAGATTTTATGTGATAGTAAAAGTGTCATTGATATCTCGAAGAATCATGTTCAGCATTCTCAAACCAAGCATATTGATATACAACATCATTTCATTCGAGATCTTGTTGAGAGAAAAGAAGTCGTGGTAGCCTATGTTCCAACATTGGAAAAAATTGGCTGATATGTTTACAAAGCCTATAGATTCAACCACATTTGAGCTACTCAGGCAACACTTGAGTGTGTGCCATATTTGAGGTATTTTATTTACATGCTTTATTTAGCTATAGATTTATTTTTTTGTGCAGAAAAATAGAAAAACACAAAAAAAATATTAGAAAGATGAAAATTGCAAAAAAAAAGGAGGAAGTACTGCATGTTGGAATATGGAAAGTTAAGATGAAGTATGATTCTGACGGTGGGTTTTTGAAAAAGATAATTATTACCTTGGAAAGAGAAAAAAGAGGTACGCTTTTCAGAAAAGGGAAGCAAGTTTTTAAAAAACTTCCCTTCCATCTTCTTAGCTATTTGCCTCCTTCCACAACTTCTCTATCCCGATATTCCGGAAAGTTTTAATAGCTTTCGGATTTCTCATGCTAAAATCTTTCCTTGGAGAGATATAAAGTGTTGAAGAGTCTCAAAAATTCTTTCAGGTTGTACCACTTCTCTCAAATCCGATATGGAGAAATCAAGCGTATTCAAGAAAATCTTCGGAGAACTTGAACGCAAGATGAACCTATCTAAAAGTGATATGTTGGAATCTTGGGATGGTATTCTTTAACCAGGGATTGAAGTTGTCAGATCACCACCAGTTGAGCCGGTACTAGACCCTGATGTGCCCGTGAAAATCAAGGTATTTCGTGAAAAATCCTTCGCTTTTAATGGTCAAACTTTGAAGTCCTTAGATGATTGCATGAATTATTATATGAAGCATAAGAAGGAGGTAGACCTAAGGGGATATAAGAGTATGTCGGGCAAAATAAATAGGTATGATTTGAGTCATTTGCTGAAGGGGATTATAGGAGATATTCAGTACATGGAGGATTGGAATCCAAGACTAATTGAAATAGCCTGTATAGAGTATAATGGGAAGAAGGTTATGTGTGCTTATACTTTTGCTTTTGGACCTAGAAGACCGGGGATTAGGAAATTCAGAAACTGCCCTGAAAATGTGTATGTACTAAGCTCCATGGGTTTCAAAGCCATTCAAGTTTTTGATCCTACAGTTGTTGAGAATTTGAAGATCTTGATGGGGCTGTGATTAAGGTTGACTCAGATGATGAAGAGTTGGAAGCCAGTGGTGAGACTTATGTTCCAGCACAGACTGCTGATGCAGGGGAAATGAATGATGATATTGTGATTACTGAAGAAGATTATGATCTTGGTGGAGGAACCAGCTATGTTCTAACATCAGCTGAAGATGAACAGTTTATGGAGAGAGCTGAACATGAAGTTGAGAATCAGGACAATGAGATGCCCGAGGAGATGAATATTGAGACCCCTGAGATGGAGACAGGGAGAGTTGAAAAAGAACTAACAGTGGATGATGTTCAAACATCAAATCAGTATGAACATGTGGATAAGGAATTTGTAGCAGCTGAGGTGGAGGATGTTTCAACACTGTCAGTTCAAGAAGAAACCATTGAAGTTATTGAGGAAATTGAAGGAAATTAAAGTTATTGAGGTGGAGGATGTTTCAACACAGGAACATGTTCAAGAAGAAACCCTTGCCTATTCCAGTGATGAAATACTGGATGAATTTGTTCAAATAAGAAGATTAAAAGGGAAAGTGACTGAGGCTGCAGAAGGGTCAAGCCATCCTGAAAATAAAAAGAAAATGGTGAAGAATGAATTTGGACAGAGTTATCGAAGAGTTCCATTAGCAGTAGATGCACTAAATGATGATTTTTTTTTTCAATGAGGCCTATCAGGAGAGCTGGGATGTGATTATTGAAAGGAATATCATCTCAGAGAGGTCACTGGATTTAGAGACCTATAAGGCTAGTGGCTTTACAACTTTCTTGGAGCATTTAGGTCTCTCAGCTATTGCTACTGCATACAAGGAGTATAATAGAGAGCTGGTATAGAAATTTTATGCCAATGTAATGGCAGAAAATTTGGATGTAATCTGTGAATGGTAGGGTTGGACATATGTGAGGGTCAAAGTTATTGATTTTTCTGCTGATGGGATTAACATATTGCTTGGAGTGATTACCCATGAGTTTGAGGGACCATATGAAGAGGACTTGGAGTTGACCAATGACCAGATTTTGCATGAGATCTCAGATGGAGTAATATCCCAATAGCCAAACCAGGGCAATGCTGCCGTGATATGCTTGACCAGCGGGTATTTCCGTCTCTCTCAAATTGCCATTAACTGCTAGATTCCCTCCACAAATACTTCAGCTTTAACCAAAGAAATGGCCAACTCTTGTACTGTGTTGGGAAGAAGATCTCAGCTAACCTCGGCCGAGTTATACAAGAAAATATTGTGTATCAATCTGTATCCTCCAGGAAGAAAATTTCACTCCCATATCCATGTATAATCACAGTTGTGGATAAACTAGGAAAAGTTGGAGTGAAGAATGATGATGTCTATATTTCTCCCAACCCGGTGAAGGAAAACTCCAGAACTTTTTCTTCCAGAAAGATTAATGATCAACTCTGGAAGAACTCTGAGGTTGGTAGTTCATCGGGTGAAGCTATGAAGAAGGCAAAGGAGGCCAAGAAAGTGATGATTCAGGCCAAGATGTGAGCTCTAAAAGTTCAACTTGTTGCTCTTGAAGCGGAGCTGGCCCAGCTGGAAGACGAATTAACTGAATGAAAACAGTGGCATTTCTTTTATTTTGTTGCCTTTGACTGTTTTTTTATCCCCAAGGAGGAGTATTTTAGATTTCTTTTGGTTTTCTGGATATTGTTTTTGGACCTAGCTGGAAGCTATAGTTATTATGGAACTCGAATTTCTGAAATGTTTGATGTTACAACATGCAAAATCTTATCTATTTTCGGTACTCTTTTGGATGTTCCAACATGAGAGTTGTGTTTGTTGAAAGAAGATGTAAATTTCAGGGGGAGCTAACTTCAGAACTGATCATATATGATATTCTTGTGAAGCTGTTTAATATGATCAAAATCCAAAAGCGTTGATGGGTCCACAAAATGCCAAAGAGGGAGATTGTAAATTCTGGAATTATTTGTGTTGGCAATTTGTGGAGATTATGAAAGGTTGTGTTGTAACATCAAAAATAGAATTACTTGTGAGAATAGGTAATCCAAGAGAATATATTCATGGTATGATTTGAATGGAAAATATATCAATTCCAATATTTATGGGAATGGATTAGACTTATGGAATATAATTGGTATGTTATTCTCGGTTATGGAGAAGATGTGGATGAGATATTTTAATTCCTTATTTCAAAGGAATAGATTAAGGAATTCCTATCATTAAGCGATTTGAGTGTTATCAGAATATTCTATGGAGATAGAATTCTATGCGCCCAGGAGACTGAAGAACGTGCAATCGGAGTTATAAATATTGAGGACATTGTGACTGTTCTATTCACGGATTTAACCGAAGAAAGTCTATGCACAGATTTGAGTTTATGAATAACCAAGAGTTCAGTTTCTGCTCCAGCATGATCAATAATCTATTGATCTAAGTTCAGAATCGGAGGCCTTAATTTCTCGGGAGGAGGAGATCCAGCGTTGACATGTATCGAGGTCAGAGGGAGTCTGATCAAGGCGGATCGGTAGCAAGGGGAGCATTCAAAATCCACATGTTGTAATTAGAAAAGATAAGTATAAGTTGTGTCTATTGTACTATCTTGTTCTGATTAGTGGATTTATTCTGAATTTGGCTAGGCCCCACTGATGTAGATGATTTTACACCGAACTGCGTAATCTAGTCTGTGTGTTCTTGCTTTACAATTTCGTTTCACACTTGGTTAATTATATTATGTTGGAACATGGCAATGACTGATTAAACATTTAAGTAAAACCAAAATTTCAAGGTGGATTTTCAAGAACCACCTTTATTTAATTTAAAAGTGTCTTTAAAATTTCCGACGTAATTTGAGAGGGAGTTCCGAGTTCGGAACCTTTCCCAAGTCCTCAATAAAGACAGTTTCTCAAGAACCGCCTTTGATTGCAAACATTTAATCGAGGGTTTTCCACTAATAAAGTTGTTAAGCATTCATCAATGAATATAAATAATTTTGTAATTTCCTAACATACTAATTCTTCAAAAAATTATATTGTGTACCATTGTAAGTAATGTCAATTTTTTAAAGGAATAAATAAATTTCCAAGTATTTTTTTTGTTTTCTTTTCCACTTTTCAACGTAATAATTATTTTGTAAATTCATCTATATAATATGTGTTTAAATGTAATATAAAATATTTAAATGTGACAAAAATGATGTGAAAGAAATATAAGAATAAGGACCACTAGAATTTTAGCTAGGTAGTATCATGGAGTAGGTTTTCTAATTGTAGGATAAAAAGTTGAATGAAATTGAGGTACTCCCTCTCCGCTTCACTATGTATAACACACTTACCATTTTTGTATATTTTTATAAAATTTTCACATTTCTGTTAATGGCAAAAAGTACATTATTTTCAACCACTCATTAAACTTTTTACTCTCTTCACTCAATTCTCTCCACAAATTTTAACTTGAAAAAAAAACCTAAACCTATGGTGCCAAACATAGTAAAAAACGGAGGGAGTAATAGTGTTTTTATATTAAACCTATGGTGCCAAACATAGTTAAACCTATGGATAATTCACTGTATTTTTTATCATATACAGTGAATTTTTTAAATTTTTAAATATTTTTTATATTATATATTTTTATATTTTCACATCCAAATATACATTATTACATGTTTTAACTTTTAAAATACAATATTTGAATTTTATAAAAAAATATCTAAGGTTAAAATTACAGTGGACTTTTAGTATTGATGTTCATTTTTTACAATAAAAGTGCCACGCTGATGTTTAAAATTTGTTTGTACTTTAATTAATATTTAAATATTGTATTGATATTATTTTCAACTATTATAATTTGATATGTGATAACGCATGGGCCTGACTGCCTCTGACAGGAAGAAGTTTGGTTAAGCTTGATGGGACATCTCCAATGCAATGTTAAAATTCAATTATCACATCATATTAACTGACCATCTACCCATAAAAACATTTTCAATACAATGGTCAAATGAAAACATCAATATAACGTGTTACATTTTTCTTCAGAGGCAGTAGTGGAAAAAGATGCAATAAAAGGCGGTTGCGTGATTTTTTCTTTTTTGAAGATCCTCCTTTAATTGAAATTCCGAGTTCGTGACTCGTCTCTTTCAACTCCCCTCTATTTTAAAGACCGTTTAAACATCAATAAAAGACGGTTTTTGAGAAACCGCCTTTAATAGACATCGATTCAAGGCAGTTCAGATTGTAGGACCACCTTTAATTGAGGTTCCGAGTTCAGAACTCGTCTCTTTCAGCTCCTCTCTATTTTAAAGGTGATTCTTGAGGAACTGTATTTAATGAACATCAACTAAAAACAGTTCCATTGTAGAATGACCTTTAATGAGCTACCATTGTTGGTTTATTTGGACCAACTACATTTTTCGGCTGATGTTAAGGTGATGGGAGTTGATGTTTATGTTGTTTTTTTCTCCTGTTGATATTTCTCATTTTCTGGTTGAGATTTAGGTGATAGAAGCTAATGTTTATAGTGTCTTTTTTTCTCATGTTGACGTTTTTCATTTTCCGAATGAGCTTTAGGTGTTAAGAGTTGATATTTGTAGTTTTTGGGTGATATAGGTTGATGTTTATAGTTTTAAAAAAAACATTGTTGATGTTTTATGATTTTCAGAGTCAAGAATATATACTCTTGAGGTACCGTAGATTTTTTGTTGATACTTTTATTTTTATTTTTTTCCTATGTTGAGGTTTTTCGTTTTTTGGGTGAGTTTTATTTGATATGAGTCGATGTTTTGTAGTTTTATTTGTATTATGTGGTTTGATATTTTTAGTTTTTTCTGCCCATTGTAGCAATGTCAATTCTTTGAACCATTTCTGTAACACATGCCCAGTGGCCTTTGAAGTCTGGAAATATGTTTTTGATTCGATGAAATTTCCCCTTAGAAACTTTGTACACCTTTTCGATAGACTTTCATGGATATGATCCGCTCAGTTCATTTCATCTTCTAGATGAAAACTTCACTACTTCCTCCGTACCACCTCAAATTGCAAGGAATCAAAGATTCAGTCAAACTAAGAAAATTTAACTACATATTTGAATAGATATGTAAATAATAATATTGTTGTAAATGATATCGTTGAATTCGTCATAACAAGTAGTCTTTAAAAAGTAACTTTTTGTTTGCCGATGTAATACATAGTTAAATATATTAATGGTCAAACGTGTGTGTTGGAGACCGTGAAAAAGATTTCTTGCAATTTGAGTTGGGATGGAGGGAGTATGTCTTATCAATTGTTACTTGTTGAATTATATAGAAGTCAAAATACCAATCCAACTTTAATGGAAGTCCTCACTCTTATAACTTTATTATCAGAGAGATAAATACCCTCACTTTCCAATTCTTGTGTGGGTTGTTATTGGTATTCTGTCTTCTGTTCCGTTTTAGGTCAAAATGTTTTTGGGCCCAAAGCCATTAGAGTTTAATCTGATCTTGGTCGGCCGTAGATGTAGCCAATTGGTGAACCACGTAAATTCTGGTGTTTTTTCTTTCGCTTTATTTTCTTTGTTTGTTTTTTCTCAGTATTCCTCGTGACATTAGGGCTATCTCATTTTCGGAGAAATGCTTTGCTTCACATCTGTTCAATTAGCACTTCTGGGACTAGCTTTTAGATGTTCAAGAACTGAATCTTGAACATTTGCAATTTTCTGTGTTTTCAAAAGTCACATTTTTTATTTTCGTCCGTCCCACCTAAAATGACACACTTTATTTATTACCTAAAATGGTAAAGAATATGTTGTAAAATTACCACAATATCTTTTTTAACTTCAACAATTTTATGACCGACCCTACTGTTTTCCCAAAATATCACTATTTTTTCACAATTATTCTTTGTCACCTCATCTTGCATAAAATACGAAGTCACATTTCATTGTGCCATTTATTCCAGGACGGATGGAGTATGTGTTTGGATTTAGGCGAATGAAATGAGTGAAGAATGATAGTTTTTAATCCTAAGCTTTAAGTTGCAGGTAAATTATATTGTGCACCCATGATAAGATACGATAAAGGATGGTATCCCTGGCACACCGGTTAACTGAAATAGTTGGTAGTTATCTCCACCTAAATAATAAGAATTAAATTTGTTTTAATTAATTTATTATTATTACCTTATTCATAACATGAGGATATGGTAAATAATGTATTTCCAGCCTAACGTATAGAAATCGTAAGTTGTATGTAACTCCCGAAGTCCTTTTTAAAAAAAACTACATATATTCTGTTTTGTAATTTTAAATCCTAAGCCTTAAGTTTATATTCCCCAAGTTTTTTAATGTATATTTATATATACATATATATATATATATTATATTAACCCTATAATTATCATTTTCTAGCTTACCAAATTATTCTTTTTCTTTTTTTTAAATGAAACCACCATTGGGTAGGGGTTAATATTAGGTCCCCAGCCTATATGAAAATTTAAAATTACAATCTCATTGGAAGAGTTAGTATCAAAAGCAACATGAATTGCTCACAAAAGCTATCATAAATGAACTAGATAGCAATAATCTATAGCCATCTATAGCAATGAAATAGGGTTGATGCGATTCCAAAGTTAGTAATCTCCACCTATCCGGGCTTTTTTCCATTTTCCCTAAATTTCCCTTCGGGTTTCCAACTTAGCCGGGTATAATTTATTTTTTAGTTTATGAAAATTTTCAATTTATTTTTTGTGTAGCACAAATTGCCCCAAAGGTGGGATTCATACTACAAAAAGATCATGAAAAACGAAAAATATTTACCACCAAAAGAGATTCAACTCAAAATAACTATAAAAAGGTGCAATCACACTCAAAAACAAACGACCCAAAAGTTCACAAATCTTAATGAGGGAAAGTACCAAAAACAAGGATAACTGTCTTCAAAATAGTTGTTATCCAAGATCTAAATCCTAGGAAACCATGAAGATATCTCAACCCCTCCCCCACATTTAGTTCATACATTGTCCTCAATGCATGTGATAGAGGTGAAAAGGAAGGGTTGAGAACACCGAGGAGTCAACTCTATCACTTGTTTTGAAATTTGTCACAAAGAGTCCTAAAAAAAAACAAGAAATCCTAGTGTAGAACTTTTCTACAAATTAGTTTAATGACTATCAGTCCCCAAACTTGGCAACAAATATCAAACACAATCTAATTATAAAAAAATTATCAAATCTAGAAACAAAAATGAAACATTTATTTATTGTTGTCCTCATGATTTATTTGTAATGTGAAAGTTCATTCTTAGACATGCTCACCAAGTAGGGGGTTGCCCTTTTTGCCTACCTCCAAATTCCAAATTCTAAATAAGGTTTCAAAATTTTCCCATTAACTAACCACTTAAGGTTATTCTCTTTATCATTTACCTCTTTTGCTCCTTGATCTTATACCTTGGTCATCATACATAGACCTCCCTACCTTGACCACAATTTACCCGGAAAAAGACGTAACTGAGACTTGAAGTTAAGGACTTTTTGTATCACAAAAAAAGTCCTTCTTCACTATTTTATTATCATGTTGTGCTTTTGTCATTTCCTTATAAATTATCATAGGAGTTGGGCCTGAACTCTTCACGTTCTTGGAATTGCAACTTCCTATGTTTCCTGGCTTCACTTAATTTCATATTCTTGCATTTAACGGCTTAATATGTTTTGAATTTAAGTTTGACAGGGAGGTGGCATCTCTTGCCATAGAGAACCTAAAAAGGTGACATGCCCATGGGTGTTTTGTATCCGGTCCTATAGACCCAAAGCACATAATCCAATATGGCACTCCAATTCTTTCTATACGGGTTTACCGTCTTTTTAGTTCACGATTAGATATTTTTGATCGGCCATTTGTTTTTGGGTGGTAAGCTGTGGATTTCCCATGGGTTACTCTATATCTTTTAAGCAAAGCTCCCATAATTTTATTACAAAAGTGAGTACCTCGTTCACTATTGATGGTTTGGATTACACTGAACCATGAGAAGATGTTAGATTTGTTGAAACTCATCACGGGTGCCCGCATCATTCTTCTTTGTTACTATAACCTTGACCCATTTTTACATATAATAGACCATTACTAGGATATAATAGCTACTATTGGACATGGGAAAAGGGCCCATGAAATCCATTCCCCACACAAAAAAACCCTCAACTGGCACTGAGATATCATGGGCCATCTCATATTTGAATGATATATTACCCATGTTTTGGTACCTATCACAAAATAGAATCAATTCTCGGGTATGTTTCAGCACATTTTCCCAATAAAGGCCACATCCCGCTAATATCTTAGCGGTTCTTTTATACAAAAAATGTCCACCTACATTGGTAGAATGACAAAGTCTAAGGATTGACTCCACCTCATATTCATAAACACACCTTCTAACCTCTTGATTGTAGCAATGTTTCCAAAGGTAAGGGTTCTTCATAAAAGATTTCTTAACCCCGTTAGTCTGTCCTTTATGATTTGATCAAATCAGAGTGGAAATTCCCCATGGCGAGATGGTTACGTATGTCAGCGTACCAAGGCTGGCTAGTTATCACATGAAACAATTGATCATAGGGAAATTCTTCTTAAATGTGTTCCAACTTAGCCCTTTCTTTAGTGGGATCTTGGCTCTCAACGGTTTTCAGCCTACTCAAATGGTTGGCCACTACATTCTCACTTCCCTTTTGTCTGTCACCTCAAGGTCAAACTCACTCAAAATAAGTATCCACCTAATAATCCTAGGTTTTGATTCTTTTATAGTCATCAAATAGTTGAGAGCTACATGATCTGTACATACAATGACTTTGGCGCCTAAGAGGTACTAATTAAACTTCTCAATTAAAAATATTGCGGCCAGTACTCTTCCCAGTAGTGGAGTAATTACACCGTGCTTCATTAAGAGTCACTGACTCATAGTAAATGGAATGTGGTATTCTTCTTACCCTCTGGCCTAACACCGCTCCTATGGCATAATCACTTGCATCACACATTATTTCAAAAGGAAGGGACCAGTTAGGATGCTGGATAATACGGGCAGTAACTCACATTTTATTCAATGTGTCAAATGCTTTTCTACACTCCCCATCAACAATGAAGTCAACATCAATTTGTAAAAAAATTCATAAGGGAGAAGAATATTAGAGAAATCCTTGATGAAACGCTGATAAGATCTGGCGTGACCTAAGAATGACCTAATGTTTCTCACACAAGTTGGGTAGGAGAGGGATTTGATTGTTTCTAATTTAGCCTTATCCACTTCTACACCTTGATCCGAAACCACATGGCCTTGAAAATGCCTTTTTCTACAATATAGTGACATTTCTCAGAGATTAAAAAAAGATTGGTGTTAATACACCTTTCTAGCAAAGTGTTAGATGATATAAGCATGAGTTGAAAGAGTCTCAATGAATGGTAAAATTATCCATGGAGATTTAACTATAGGCTCCATAAACTCTGAGAATATACTAACCATGCATCTCAGAAAGGTACTCGGGGTATTACATAGGCCGAAAGGCATGCGCCTATAGGCTAAAGTGACAAAAGGGCACGTGAAGGTTGTTTTCTCTTGGTCCTTTATATTGATGGCTATTTCGAAGTATCTCAAATAGCCATCGAAGAAGCAATAGTTAGAGTGAATAGCTAATCTCCCAAGAATTTAATGGATGAAAGGTAAGGGAAAATGATCCTTGCGAGTTACCGCATTTAAGCTTCGATAATCAACACAAAATTGCCAACCGTTTTGAATACGAGCGCGAACCAAATCCCCATCCTTTTTCTCAACTAGGGTCACCCCACTCTTTTTTAGCAATACTTGAATGGGGCTTGCCCATTTACCATCAGAGATAGAATATATCATCTCTGCTTTAAGTAGTATAAGTACTTCACATTTAAGTACTTCCATCATTGACGGGTTCAGCTGCCTTTGTGGTTGGCTTACAGGCTTTTCATCCTCCTCATAAAATATAAGCGGTGCATACAAGTTGAGAGACTTATACCTTTGATATAGGCTGAAGTCTAACCTATAGCTCCCTTGAATTTCCTAAGCACCTCAATCAACCTATCCTCTTGGCCACAAGTGAGTCTGCTAGAAATAATCGCCGGTAATGTCTCACCTTCGCCTAAGAATGCATACTTCAAGTCTTTGGGTAAAGACTTAAGCTCGACTATGAGTTGTTCCTCTATTGAAGGATTTGTTTCAGGCATCACTAAGTCATCTAGGTTCTTGGGTAAGGCCTCTATGTGAGTATGAATTTGGGAATCTACCTCCCCCACATTCTCTACTAAACCGACATTCCTAGAATCAACATGCCAATCATTTAAAGGATTATTATCGAAAGCCACATTCATAGAAATATCAAAAGAATCTTGCACAATAATCTCAATACCATCAATCAAAACAGGAGAAGACTCATCAAAAAACACAAATCACATTCTCATACATGTTAAACTCCACAGTGCAATCAACCCACTCCAATGTTAATTTTCTGGTATGCACATCTAGTTTAGCCTTAGCATTTTTATAAAAGGGTCTCCCTAACAATATAGAGTTAGTCTAATTTCATTTACCATATTCAGGACCTAAGAATTTGTCGGGAACGTTAGTTCATTCACATGAACAATCATATCCCCCACGATACCTCTTGGGTATATAGTGGAACGATTGGCATGCATTTTTAGCAAATTCAATTATCTATACAAAGAGTAAAGTATAAAATTAATTGGATGCCTCTAAATCAACCATGGAATCTTTAATCAAAGTCTCTTAGTGTTTGCAAGGAATAACAAACATGCCAGGTTCTTCACACTTGGGGTGGAGGTTAACTTGCATGATAGAGGGGAGGTGATTTATAGACTCATTTATCATTTTATGCCCAAAGCCAAGGTTTGAATTAAGAAATTTTTTCATTATTTTTTCACATTCTAGCATAAAATTGATAGTGTCAAAGAGAAAAGTGCTAAGCTCACAATGGTTGAGAAATATGAAAGACTCGTTGCAATGGTCCTTGTCTTGATTATTCCTCATCCTATCAAAAAGAAAATGTGGTGAGGCTTCCTCATCATATAGTTTCCATCTCCCTACCAATTAATTCACTTTCCCTATTAACTGGCTCACTTTCCCCCCAACATTCTCAACAAACGAGGAGAGTTGATTTCAAAAATCTCTTGTGCAGGTAAATACTTGGTTTTGAAGTGAATCAATAGGTTTACCAAGATTGGTTAAAGCTCCAAGTATTTTTTTCACAAACATACTTGGAGGTGTATCCTACGACCAATTCGAGCAAGTTAAGGCATGATTTCTATGCTCGTTTCCATTGGTCTTGCAATATGGAAAGTTCCATTTATCTCCCTTACTTGCTCAACCAAGAGCAAGTCCCTGTAAGGTGATTGTAATGACAAACCCTACAATGTCTCATATGTTAAAAACTCTCTCCCCACACATTCTATATTTTTGGATTTTCTATAAAACCAAAGAAAAAAAAGTTCAGAATCGTAGTGCAAGGGTTCTAGGTTTGCACCAAGAACTCAGGCTATAAATTTTGCAAAAGATAAAAGAAAAAAAGAAAAACAATAACTACTCAACTAACACGCAATGAAAGTTAACTACTAGACCTTTAAACTAACAAACCTGACAACGGAGCAAAAATTTGACCTGCTCTCTCCCAGAGTCGCTAATCGATCAATGAATCATGAGAGATCCACCAATTAAAATCTAGAGGAGGCTCGAGTATTAAAGGGTCAAAGATGGAGATTTGTATTGTTTCTCCTATTCCTACCACTATACTACCAAAATTGGTAGACAGTGGCAAATACCGGGGTCATCCACAACGATTGTTAGGAATAATCAATATTGGTAAAACAGACATTGGAGTTACTAACAACTGCTAACATGGAATTGATCATGAGAATAATCTATCTAAACTAACACTTGGGGAATATTTGTGTTAAATTATTAATGTCATTTTGATGCTTGATTTCATCACATACAATAAGTATGAACCTATAATAGTGTTTGTCACACGTAGTGCAGACAATGGTCAAAACATCCCCTTATCTTTCACAGGAGATCACGTCTCGCGCCGAACACTACGAACGTTCTACCCTTAGGCCTATAGACGCAAAGGAAATAGGTATCTTATCGATGGCTCTAGGGTCACACAGGTAACCTTATTTTTCTACTTTAGCTATCTCTATGTAACCCTTTAGAACAACTCACATACTTACTTGTGCATGGTTGATCGTTAAAATAGCTTGGCAACCTAAGTGCACACACCCACGTGGATCCGGAGCTATCGTTACCCCAAGCCCATCTAGGTTTCCTTCTATAGGAGGTATCAATAGTGCATCAACATGAAATAATGCTACAGTGTGTGCTAACTAAGTGTGATAATCTTGCAATTCACAAGAATATGAACAACGAGCAAACACATTGATAAAAACACACATAGAAATAGGTAGATCTAAGAAATCTCACAAAATAAGCATTGACGTGCATGGAACGTGCATGGTCCGTGCAAGCCACTTTACATGGACCTGCACAGATCGTGTTGGTCGGTTGGCCAGCTGACCTGTTTGCTCTGATATGGATGAAATGCTTATCCAATTTATAAGTTGTTGTAGTCAATTTTTATTGCTCGAGAAGAAGAATTAAATGGTTCCACCAATAAAATATGATTCTTCTCGGATCTTTCCCAGAACTCTATTCCACTCTCGGACTACAATTCCTTCGCTTCTTTCTTGGCATTATTTAACTTCAAATCCAACTTTTCCCGGAAAAAATCTATCTTCTACCATGATTTGGAGTCCGTGGCCTTCAATCCACTACCATTCTTGTGAATAACATTTCGATATCTTCTACCATCCATAGAAATTCCTGTCAAATATCTTCTACCACCCTCGCGGATGGCTTTCTACAAAAATAAGATGAAAAAGTACTCACGAGCAACCTAATAATAAGATCACAAAGGAAGATTTAGGTGCCTTGAATTCAAAGTGTCCTTTAGCTTAAATTAATTCTACAAAACACGACATTTATACAAGAAACCAATGATGGCCATCTAAACCCTTTGTCGTGTAAACCAAACTAAAACTAGTAATCAACCAATGATGGCCATCTAAACCCTTTGTCGTGTAAACCAAACTAAAACTAGTAATCAACCAAACAAAAGATGATAATAAATACGTGAAATGCATCCGTTAATGCTTCCATAAAGGTGCACATGAATCCCCTCACACTTAAACTTTTACTCGTCTTTGAGTAAACAAGAACAAGAGAAGATCCAAGAGGAATGTAGCATGAACAGAGAAGTTAACGAATACATTCAACTTACTCCTAAGCTACCTTAGTTAACTCAAAGATTGTAAGAATATCACAACTCTCACTATCCCCGAAGATGAAAAAGTAACCTAT
The DNA here is from genome assembly GCA_032355605.1 of Rubia tinctorum. Taxonomy (NCBI): domain Eukaryota; kingdom Viridiplantae; phylum Streptophyta; class Magnoliopsida; order Gentianales; family Rubiaceae; genus Rubia; species Rubia tinctorum. The sequence goes on along the minus strand of JAULKM010114179.1, from coordinate 24,102 downwards.
CCACATTGAATTCATAAAAGAAAAAGTTGAAAAAGGATAAGTAAGATGATAAGTGCTAAACTAGATTACTAATCCGAAGAAACCATCGAAGACAACAAAGAGATGTTATTGAAGAAACTGCCAAAGATGGCCAAAAGAAGTTGATGAATAAACCGCCAAGGATGGCCAAAAGATGTTCAAGTTCCAGTCCAATTTCTCTCATTTTTCCTAGGAGCCCTTTCGGGTTTTCATCCTAGCATTCACACATGTTGAGCTCACCTCTCACTTTTTTCAACACGGCCTCTAATATTTACCTAGGTCATTTGACCTATCCAGGCTTTCTTCCCATTTTTGCCTAAGTTTCCCTTTCAAGTTTCCAACTTAGCCGTGTATATTTTTCTTCCATTTTTTTCTTCTAAATTTTCAATTTATTTTTGGGGTAGCATAAAATGGCCTAAAGGTGGGATTCATACTATAAAAAGATCGGGAAAAAAATTACACCACCAAAATATTTTCAACACAAAATAACTACAAAAAAGTGCCTTCACACCTAAAAACAAAAAACCCAAAAGTTCACAAATCCTTATGAGGGAAAGTGCCAAATAGAAGGAAAATAGTCATCAAAATAGTTTTTATCCAAGATCCAAATCATAGGCCACCATGAAGGTATCTCAACCCTTCCCCCACACTTAGTTCATGCATTGTCCTCAATGCATGTGATAAATGGGAAAAGGAAGGGTTGAAAACATCGAGGAATCATATCTATCTCTTGTTTTTAAATTCATCACAATGATTCTTGCAAAGACAAGAAAACCTAGAGTAGAACTGTTCCTCAAAAGTGTTTGATGACTATTATTCCCAAAAACTGCCGACAAATATCAAACATAATATAATTATAAAAACATTACCAAAATCTAGCAACAAAAATAAAAAGTAACGTTTCCTTAATATCATCCTCATGACTTATTTGTAATGGGAAAGTTCATTCTTGCATTTGCTCACCAAGGAGGGGATTACCCTCCTTATCTAGTTCCAAATTCCCAAATTCTAAATAAGGTTTCAACCTTTTCCCATTGACTAACCACTTAATGTAATTCTCCCCATCTTTTACCTCTATTGCACCTTGATCATATAGCTTGGTCACCACATATAGACCTCCCCACCTTCACCACTATTTACCCAAAAAATACGTAGCCGAGACTGGAAGACAAGGACTTTTTGTCCCACAAAAAGTCTTTCTTAACTATTTTCTTATCAAGCTGGCCTTTTTTTGTCCTTATAAATTAGTGCGGTATCATAGGAGTCATACCTAAACTCTTCAAGTTATTGGAATTGCAACTTTCTATGTGTTTAACGGCCTAATGTTTTTGTAACTCTAGTTTGACCGAGAGGTTGCATCTCTTGCCATAGAGAATCCGAAAAGGTGACATGCCTATGGCTGTTTTGTATACAATCCTATAGTTCTAAAGTGCATCATCCAATCTAGCACTTCAATTTTTTTTAGACGGGTTTACCATCTTTTCAAGGATGGTCTTGATTTCACAATTGGATATTTCTGCTCGACCATTTATTTGTGGGTGGTAAGCAATGGATGTCCTTTGGGTCACTCAATATATTTTAAGAAAATATCCTATGATTTTATTACAAAAAGTGAGTAACTCTATCACTAATGATGGTTCGTGGTACACTGAACCGTTAGAAGATGTTAGATTTGATTAAACTCATCATGGTTGCCGCATTATTCTGGTTTGTTGCTTTAGCCTCGACCCATTTGGACATATAATCAACCACCACTTGGATAGAATAGTTTTCATTGGACACGGGTAAATGACCTATGAAATCCATTTGGCACACATAAAAAACCTCAACCGATATTGAGAAAACTTGGGCCATCTCATTTTTGAATGAGATATTGCCCATCTTTTGGCACTTATCACAAACTAGAATGAATTCTCAGATATGTTTCAATATGTTGGGCCAATAAAGGTCCAATTATGCTACTCTCTTAGCGATTTTTTCATACCCAAAATGTCCACCTATTTTGGAAGAATGGCAAAGTCTTTGAGGATTGACTCCACCTCATCTTCGGAAACCTGCCTCCTAATCTCTTGATCGGAGAAATGTTTCCAGAGGTAAGGGTCGTTCGTGCATGTGAATGGTGTGATAACTAGCGAGCTTGGAAGAACTGCATGGTTCATGCAATGGCCTTTTTCCGACCAATGTAAAATTGTATGGGTCGTGCAAGCCACTTTACACGAGTCTTCATGGATGGCCTTGGCTTGTACATGGGCCATGCCAACTGGCTGGCTGACTTGTTTGTTCCGCTACGAATGAACCGATTATCCGATTTGAGATTTCTTATAGTTGATTTTATAGTGATCGAGAAGACAAATCGAATGGTGCCACCCATAAAATTGATTCTTCTCAAATCATCCCAAGAACTCTGTGCAACTCTCGGACTACAGTTCTTCCGCTTCTTTCTTGGCCTTCTTGAACTTCAAATCTGCCTTTCCCGGGCTCAGTTCCATCTACTATCACGCTTTGGAGCCTGTGGCTTTCAATCTACTATAATCGTCCCGAATGGCCTTTGATATCTTTTACCGTCCTTGCAAATGGCCTTCAATTAAGTAAAAAAAAATGGAATTTAGACAAGAAAACCAATAATATTTGTCTAAACCCTTTGTCGAGCAAACCTAACTAAAATGAGTAATCAACCAAACAGAAGATGATAATTAATGTAAAAAATGTATCAGTTAACACATGCATAAAGGTTCACATTAGAGGCCTTGGGAGCTCTATGTCTACTCGAGTCCGTCACTTATTTTCTAAGCTAAATAGGGATAAGCATTTCATGGCTTATATACAGTGGACTTTGGATTTTTTGGATACCTTGGAGAAATCAAAGGACAATGAGGGAAGGAGAATCACCCATTTAGACTTGGAAGATAAGGAGTACACTATGTTGCATTAGGATGTTGCCCAAGCATTCAGGTGGAAGTATAGGAAGGAGATTCCTAGGACACACCAACAAGGCCTTCCATTTTGATTGTACAACTTTTTGGAGAATTATTTAGGGTATATAAAGGAAGCATGTTTTCAAGAGCACTGTGATTGTCCATCTAGCATTACGATATGTCCTGCGATTATTGTCTGTGGGGATATTTTGTCACGGAGAACTTTCACAGTGTCCTGGTTTTGATGTCCAAATCCTTTGAGTGATGAATTCAGAGAGGAATTTTTATCCCAACATGGTGGCGACCTTTGTGGAGCAATGCATTTCCATAATGAATAATAAAAGTGGAAAAATATCTATAGGTGTTATGGTTGGACTCTTAGCCTAACACTTAGGCCATCTGATTCCCTCTCCATTCGCATTGGTGAACTTAGGTCATTCGGAGACAAGGTACACAATGGATAAGATGGTGAGGGCTTCTATGGTAGCTACCACAACCTCAAAGGATCGATTTGTGTGGTTGTACATTGTCACCATAGTCTGCAATTTCATGATCCTTCCACAGCTGGAGCGCACCGCTATCAACCTAGACACTGTATTGGAGGATTTGTTCCTAGCACCCAATCAAAATTTTGAGAAGGACTTCTACAGAGTCTTATCAAACCTGAACATAGACATAGAGGAGTAGGATAGTGAGACTCTATCTAAGGCACCATCTAGTCGTACTCACCTACTCGTGGACTTCCTCGACTAATATCGTATTTTTGGGGAATAACTTGTGAGTTCTACCCAACTTGTTTGGTACTAGGCTAGACTCTATGGATGGTACCATGCATGTTTGGGGGTCTAGGTTGGACTCCATCAAGCACGAAGTGAAGGAGGAGTTCGCTATTGTGGATAAGAGGGCGAATGTCCAAGAAGAGGCCATTGAGAAATTGATTCAGAGATTCCACATCTCAAGGCTTGATGGTTTTTAGGATGTTATACCCATCGAGAGGTAAAAAATGCAAAACGATGAGAGAAAGAGGTGACGTGTGACACGGAATGTCAGGAAGGACTCTTTGGGGGTCACATGAGTGAGTTCCATCAATTTTCTCTTTCCCACCTATGGTTTCTATTGTTTCAATGCATTGGGGACAATGGAAAATTCAAGTGTGGGGGAAGGATTAGTGAAACACTTAGGTGTTTCATCTCGGGATTCCTTTGTGTTTTTGGTGTTGTTTTTATATTGTTTTTGGTGCTATCTTTGGTTTTAGGAATTTGGTAGAGTTTTGTTGGTGTAATTTTTAGGGTGCTATCTTTTGTTTTTTGTGGGGATGTTATGGGATGAACCTTTGGTGGTGTAAGTTTTTCTTTTCTCATGATCTTCACGTAGTATGAAGGCCACCTTTGGAACATTTTATGCTACACAAAAAAAATTGAAAAATTGAAAAAATATATACACATATTCGGCTAAATTGGAAATCCAAAAGGGAAATATGGGCAAAAATGGAAAGAAATCGCGGATAAGTCGAAAAACATAGGTAAAAATTAGAGGCTAAGCCCAGCTAGGTTTGAAAACCTAGGAAAAATGAGAGATAGTATTGAAAAAGGTGAGAAGTAATCTCAACATGTGTGAATGCTAAGTTGAAAACCTAAAAAGGGTCCTAAGAAAAATGAGAGAAATTGAAAGAAATTGGAAACTGAAAATTTAACATCTTATGGGCATGTTTGGTAGTTTATTCATTAACATCTCTTGGATTGTTTTTGGCAGCTTTTTTGGCAGAATAAACTAGTTTAGCACTTATCATTCTACTTTGCCTTTTTCCCTATTTCTATTATGTATTTTTGGTGGATAGTTTACTTTATCATCTTCAGAGAGAGTGAGATTTTTTATGTTCTTACAATCCTTGGGGAAACTAGGGTAGCTTAGGAATAGGCTGCATGTATTAGTTAACTTATCGCTGCATGCTTCATTCCTGTTAGATCTTTTTCTCATTTTTTTACTCTAGGATGAGAAAATGTTTAAGTGTAGGGGGATTGATGTGCACCTTTATGCATGCATTAGCGAATGTAGTTGGCATACTTATTGTCATGTTTTCTTTGGTTGGTTTCTAGTTTTAGTTAGGTTTTAATGACAAAGGATTTAGACGACCATTATTGATTTTCTAGTCTGAATCCTGAGTTCTGTTTACCTAATTGAAGTTAAGGGAAATTTGTATTCATGAGCTCCCACATTCTCCTTTGTGATCCCACAAGTAGCTTTCTCATGAGTATTTTTTCATCATTTTGTAGAAGGCCATCTGCGAGGGTGGTAGAAGATATTTAAAGGCCATTCACAAGAATGGTAAAATATATCGAATTCCATTCGCAAGGATCTTTGTAAATTGAAGGCCACGAACTCCAGTGCATGGTAATGGATTTAATTGAGCCCGAAAAAGATAGATTTAAAGTTTAAAAGGTCAAGAATAGAAGACGGTGCCAATCAGATGAACCAGCCGACCACCTGACGAGCTGGAACGAGCCCTTGCACGAGTCTACTTCAGCCATGCATGGTCCATGCAAAGTGGCTAGCATGGCCCATGTAATTTTACAAGGGCCGTGCAAGAGCCCTTACACTGGCCGTACACATTCGTGCAGGCCACCACACCAAAACTCAAAAATCACTCCCAACTCACTAAGTGTGGGTGTGAACCATTGCATTTTACAAGTTCCGTGACGTTTTAATTCCCAAAAGCAAAGACTAGCCCATGAGGTGTGAAAATAGCATGGCTCGTACTGTTTTATCAAGCAAAAAGTCCTTCCAGCCGACGGGCTATGCAAAACGACATTGGGTGCGTAAATCATAATTTCTATACTAGACAGTAGTCCGTGCGTCGTGCGCCGGCACAACCTTGCATGGTCCTTTCTATTCCGCACGTTCCACGCTGGCACCACCTTGCACGGACAATGCAGTTTTCCACTAGCCTCGTAAATTGTGGCTGCTATAGTTTCTCGATGATTTTTTGGCATGTTTCAATGCCCAATTCTCTATTACTATATATATGGACCTATGTCTTTTAGGGTTTAAGTTAATGCTCATTTTTAGACTTCAAGAGTAGGCTAGAAAGAAAAAATTCTATTCTTTGTCTCTATGTTCTTTTCCTTTCTTCTCTTTATTTCTTTGCCCAAAAGGGTTGATTCCAATGAAATACTTAGGTTTGATACTTAGGAAGTAGTTTATTTACCTGGGGATTGTGTTTTTATTCATGTATTAATGTTTGCTTTGTGAGATTCCTTCGATCTACCTATTTCTATGTGTTTGTGATTATTATGATGGCTTATTCTTTATATTCTTCTGAATTGCATGATTGTCACACTAAGATTGACACACGTTGTAGTCTACTTTCATGTTGGAAAAATTATTAATACCCTCCATTAAGGAAACCTAGATGTGCTTAGGGTAATGATCGTCTGGAACAGTTTGGGTATGTGCACATGGGTTGCCGAGTCATTGTTATGAGTGACCATATACTAGTAAGCCGGTGAGTTGGTCCGAAGGGTTGTGGGTAGAGATAATTAGAGTAGCAAACTAGGGTTAGCTTTTCAACCCTAGAGCCATCGATAAAATGCCTGCTTTTATTGCCTCTATAGACCTAGTGGTAGAGCGTTCGTAGCGTTCCGCCCAAGACGTAATAGCACGGGGAAGAATCAGACCAGAGTAATGAGCCACTGCCACCTTTGCACTCCCTTAATTAAGGAGACAAGGCTGATGGAAGATCTTATAAATACAACCTTTTGTGACTGATAAATGGAAGTTTTGACCATCGTCCGTACTACGTGTCACAAACACTGGAATATATTTATATAGTTGTTAGAAACCCCCCCCCC
>JAULKM010114179.1:0-17311 GCA_032355605.1 Rubia tinctorum | reverse complement strand
CCTTTTTACAAACATAGTTCATTCCTAACATGTAATCGAATTGACGACCCAATCACGGTTGTGTAGTTGGCTCTTAGATTCGTAACATCTGTGTGGACAACCCCTGACTTGCCACTATCAACCCTTTTGGTTACATAGTAGTAGGAAAGGGATCAACAATATAAATCTCTATCTTTTACCTCACCTAGCATCCTCTTGGCTAGTATTACGTCTTTCATAATTTTTTCGCAACGCTGGGATGGGGTGGGTCACTAGAGGAACTAGGGTATTTTAGGAATAAGGTTGAATTTATTTTTTAACTTATCCTTATATTCTAATTTCCTCTTGGATCTTTGCTCATCTTTGTTTACTCGAGGATGCGTAAAGGTCTATATGTGGGATATTTGTTTTGCACCTAAATGCATGAGTTAAGTAATGCATTTGACATGTTTATTATTATGTTTTTGTTGGTTGATTGCTAGTTTTAGTTAGGTTTACATTACAAAGGGTTTAGATGACCGTTATTAAATTTCTTAACTAAATCCAAAGTTTTGCAGACTTAATTGAATCTAATGGACATGTGTCCTCATGAGCACCTAGATCTTATTTTGTGAGCTTATTAGTAGATTGCTCGTGAGTACATCCGTATATTTCTATGGAGGGCTATCCGCAATGGTGGTAGTAGATAGTAGAAGGTCATTCAGAAGGATGGTAGAAAAAAGAAGGTCAGGAGTGAAAACATTGAAGGTGATGAAATCAAGCCGAGAAGAAAATTGTAAGACTTGGCGAAGATGTGCTAGCCAACATTGGCCATGCTAGATTCCACTGGCATATACTTTCAGATATAACATGACCCATACTGTCGAGACGCTCTGTGTAGTTAAGTATGGGATAGGTAATGCCACTTAACATGACCAATGTCGTCCTATAGCAATACTCGAATACCAGCCCGCGGGATATGAAGATTCACACACCTCTTCATATGTTTGTTTAGAAATCAACTCCCAGCAGGCAGCCCATAAGGATACACTGCTCGTCCCGTTCAGAGGGGAAAATCATGCACCTTGTTGGTTATTAAGCACAAACATTGCATCTGACACGTTTGTTAATATGTTTTTGTTGGTTTATGGCTAGTTTTAGTTAGGTTTACATTACAAAGGGTTTAGATGACCGTCATTGACTTAATTGTATCTATTAGACACTTTGTCCTAACGAGCACCTAGATTTTCTTTTGTTAGCTTATTAATAAGTTGCTTAAGAGTACTTTGACATATTTTTTTAGAAAGCCATCCACAAGGGTGGAAGTAGATAGTAGCAGGCTATTCGCAAGAATGGTAGTATACATCCGGCCACGAGTCAAAACGTGGTAGTGGATGGAATCAAGGTGAGAAGAAAAACATAGTTGAGTTCAAAAATTGAAAACTTCGGGAATCCGTGCCAGCCAACACATCCTGTGCCGGAGGCCCCTAGCATGGACTGTCTGATTCAACATAGCATGTGTCATTGAGATGCTCTTTGTTGCTAAGCATGGGTATATGTCGTGCCACTTAATCTGGCCCGTTCCATTCCAAATGAAATACTCAAATATCAGCCCAGGAAGTGTGAATATTTTCATGTCTCGCCATAAATTTTATTATGAATCAACCCCCAGTCATCAGCCCGTAAAGATCCACACGGCTAGCGCAGTTCAGAGGGGGAAATCATACACCCGATCGCCGGCCACGAAGAAAAACATGGGCCCCACCATTCAACTGATCGAGAAATGACTCCAAGCCGGACCCATGCCTGACAACAGGGGTTTTGCCGTACCAAGCCAGAACAAGTCGTGCCCTTTAACACGGGTCGTGCCTGACCTATTCAACACGGGTCGTGCCTGACCTATTCAACACGGGTCATGCCCTTTAACAAAGGTCGTGCCGACGCAGTTAGGGTTTTAGGTCACTTTTTGAGCCTTTCTGAAGGGCTAATTCCCTAGTTCTTTATATAGAAGCCTATGTATACTAGGGTTTAGTGTGCTTCTATTTTCATCTAATCCTTAAAGTAGGTAAAGAGAGAAAGGGAACAACCTTTCCCTCTAGGATTTTCTTTTGTTCTTTCTCCTTGTTTTTGTCTAAGGGCATTAAATCTAATAAAATACTTAAGTTCAGTTCATAGGAAGTAGTTTATTTGCTTGTTGATTTATATTTGTATTCATGATTTAGTGGTTATTCTGTGAGATTCTAGATCAACCTTTCCTTTTATGCTTATGAACATTATGGTGTCTTCTTCATGCCATTCTTGTTAATTGCATAATTATTATACTATGTTGGCATTAGGGTACTTTCATGTTGTCACATTTATTTATATCCCCCTTGGAGTGAAACCTAGTTGTTTACGGCAAACGATAGCTCGGGACCATATGAGTTTATGCATGTGGGTCGCCGAGTCAAAGTTACGATCAACCATTCAACTTGTTTAACTAGAGAGTTGGTCAGAAGGGCTGCAGATAGAGATAGCAAAGTAGAAAACTAGGGTTAGCACGTTTCGCAATCTTGGTGCCTACGATAAGGTGCCCATCCCTTTGTCTCTATTGGCCTAGAGAGAAGCATTTGTTGTGTAGTGCAAGAGACATAATCGTATGGGGGAGATTCAGATATTCACATTAGGTAGGGCTATTGTTGCACTCCCATAATTACGGAGGTTGTACCGATGGAAGATTACAAATGGACCCTACGTGAAAAGCATGGGGAAATGTTGACCATCGACCACACTACGTGGCATAAGCATTAGGAAAGGTTTAGATATCTTAGATGTGACAGAATCTAGGATCAATATATACTACCGGTCAAGTTACATAAATATTTCCCAAGTTCCAGGATATATAATGCTTGTATTTTTTAGATAAAAAACCATCAAAAACCTGTTTTGCAACATTAGCTATTTCTAACACGTGATTGGATTGACGACCTAATTATGGCTTTGTACAGTTAATTGTTAAATTCCAAACATCTTTATGTATGACTCCGGTCATGCCACAATCTACCCTATGGGTAGTGTAGTAGTAGGAACAAGATCAACAACCTAAATCATTATATTTGTGAAGCTTTTCCTCGTAAAAAGTCTTTTATTATGACCCCAAGGGGAGGCAGATCACTACTACATCAAACATCATACATTTTGAAACCTAATCTTCAGATTATAATATCTAAGGTACATGTATTATTTTTCCAATCAAATGGAAAATAGATGGGTAGGCTATTTATGCCCATTAATGACTCAAGGATATGGGTGTTCGGACCAAGAGCAGCTCAAATACTTGCACAGAAGGATAGATCGGAATGATATAAAATTCTTCATCTCACCTTACATTGAGAGGTGATGTTTTTTATTTGAAAATTATTAGTTAACTTATTTCAACGTCGGAATCACAAAATATATTTTTAATAAAATCAATTCCATGTAGGGATTATTGGTCTTTGATATTGTCTGTTCTGGACAACAAATGTGTGTATTGGATGAATCCATTGGACTTCCATCCTTCACAAGAATTTGTAGATATTTTGAAGAGTTCATTAGATGAGACTAATGTTCAAAACAATTTAAGCATACTCCAAATCATGTTTTGAATTTACTTATTGCCAAGCCTACATAATTTTCAAACGTTGATAATTATTTACTAACTTACGTTGACATGAATTAGTACAAGAAACAAGAAAAAAATAAGAAACAATATAGAAGTGTGTGTACTTCATAATGTTATATGAAACCTAGTGCATGAAACCTAGGTAAATATTTATTTCATGAATATTTCAATAATTTTTATTGATCGATAAACTAATACAATTCTATAACAATTTCTTATATTGTAATGTCCACATATTTTACCAAATGAATACAAGCCTTAGTCATATGAGCGTTGTCTAGAGATTTTCTTGGAACTACAATGATAATGTTTAGTGTGACTGGGCTAATATCACTACAAGAAACAACACCTTTACCTCGTTTTTGGAGGCCTTTTTACCTTGGTATTTTTGCAAAAAATAACCGAGGTAGATGTGGCTGGAGTAAAAAGTTGATATTCGATGGCTTTATAGATGACCATGCGAATTCAGTTTATACGTGTTGGAGGCTGATGTGCCAGGAAATCTACGACATCATCGTTGAAGACCTCACAAAGTATAGGTACCAAAGTCGTTCGTACTTGTAAGTAATGTCGCACCATTATCTAATCGACGTCGCAGATTGTGACTTTTTACCATAGTTTGAACCCACAGTAAATATTCTGTTTTAATGTGGTTTTTAAAAAACCATGGTGAATATGTATGAGGAAATCCCAATGACGACAATAGCACAACGTTGGCAAAAACTAATTCATGGCAGTCGATTAGCATGTTTTTATGCGACGTTTGCTTGACCGTCATTGCTCTGGTCGACACTCAAGTTTGGATGACGTGACATATGGATTAAAACAACATCGTTTAAGTGAACTGACGTCTCTTTACTTGATATGACTTGGGTGTCTTGAATGGGATGTACGAGGTGCTTACGATGTCGCTTAAAACGATCTCGGTCATGTCGAGATAACATCGGTAATGTGTAACGATCAGTAAGGGATGTCAATTTATGCGGTTGGGATATTACCAAATGGTAAATTAGACATGCAAAACCTTGCTACTTGAAATGTAAACAAAAATACAATATTCACCAAAAGTGTTCCCGGCATCGAACACCATTCGAATGACATGTAGGTACAACTAGCATAATGTATACACATAAGAAATATTAATACCACACCTTCAATACACAATAAAAGTTATCAAAATTCTCACAAAATGAACTATACCATTGATACTCTATAGCTAGATAAAGAACTATATCAAGGTGTCAAAAACAACCTTGAAAAGTGCCAATGGGCATATTAGAGAATGATGCTCGCACTAAAAACTTAACCATACTAGTTCCTCATATAGTTGATGGGTTAATTAAATCTTTCAAATGCTTTACCATCATGAAAAGAGCCTAGTTTTTTCGCACGTCCTCTAACTTCTTCATGGTGTATGGTAATTTGTCCTCGGGAAAAGACTACAACATGGAGTAAACAATTAATGAAAATAGAGCTTGGACGTAGTCTTGTCATTATTTATTGAAACAAAATGTGAGAATAAGACCTACATTTTGTAGATCATATTGATTGTCATTCACATTTTCTACAAAATCGTCCATAAATCTCATGCAATAGTATCCGATTCGCCATGGAGCCGATTGTTTTTTATGCTAACCGTACCCACAATGTGGTCATGAACATATACTTATTCACACATTGCAATAATTAATTCATAATGATATGTTGTTGTAAATTCTAACCTTTAGGACTTCCAATGGAATGACTTGCGCGCTTTAACCAATGGATCCGTCATCACCTTTGCAATTGCGAATGAAATAGTTTCGAGGGCGTCTAATGTAATGGATCAAACCAAAACACTAGTTTTGAGGAAATAACAAAGATGGCGATCATCTAACATATGCTAAAGATATGAAATTTTAATTAATTCATTATAAACCTATAATTTATCGTACACTAAAATCAATTGTTAGTCAATAAGTAGAGTTGACTCACCTCTCATAATATGGTGCGCTATATATCGAATTCCCCATTTTCATCAATCGGGAGCTCAAGTAGGCTAAACGCTCTTCCATCCTCACATGTTCATGTCAGATATTCAAGGGGAAAAAACCCCTATCCACCCTTCCATTTTGGAAATAGATTGTACATTCAAAAGGCTACATATATAGTAAGTCTTGAAAGATTGATGGGCAGAGCAATACTTACAACAATCAATAATGTTTGGTTGATGGGTTCATACTTACATGCAATGTAGTTACATCACGGGAGGGGGGACATTATTGAAATGGAATAAGGTTTCGAAATCCACCTTCTCTATGATTGGATTTATCGCGCATCCAAAAATATCTTCTTCCATTGTAATTTTGTAGAAAGGCAGAGGAGGGTGAGTTATCCAGATCGTGTGGATGTTCTGCAGAGATCCATCCCTTGAGAGATTGAATATAGGTGGCTTCACTCTAGGGACATAAGATTTTGTAGCCTTCTGGTCCCCCAATGTAATTACCAATTTGGTTAAGCTACTAAATGTTGCCTTGTTCTAAATGAAATCAATTTGGAATATTATATATGAAACTATTGTCTCAACTCATGTAATATTAAACCACCATATTTTTTAGTTTTACCTCCTTTGGGTGTTTCTAGAATAGAGATCAAACGTAGGGGACACTGAACAAATATTCCCACCGTCTCGTCCACTGTAATTGCCTCGTCATCTGGGATTAGAAGAACAATACCATCTACGAGGGTCTTAGTTAAATCAACCACCACATTTTCCATTGCGACTGGATTGGGATGATGCAATCGTATAAATGTGTACATTTTACCTTGACAATGACATGGATCTCACCATCAACACGTTCGGTTGGAGGAATACACAAGGAATTATAATTCAAAGAAGAGGTGAATTTAAAATAAAGTATAAAAATTTGAATATGAAAAGTGAAATATATTTACTTATACCTTCAAGTTGCAATGGGTGGCCTCTACCAACTTCGTTCTTAGCTTGTCAAACACAAGAGACATTTTTGAAGTTGGAGATATTGGTCCATACCTATTATCACATATCGGGTGGTCATGTGTTGACTTTGTCGGAGAAGAAGCGAGGGAGGTAGTTGATGATGTTGCATTAGAACATGCTAGGATTCTCTCCAAGTCAAATGGAATTTTCCTCCCATTCGATTATGGCAAGACATAAGCAACTAGTTGGGCAACTGTAGATTTCAAAGAATCAATCTCTCTATTGATTATTTGATGAAATATCAACCTTCATTGGTTGAGATTTGACAGAGATGTCCCTATTTTTAGCAAGATTGCGGACACCCTGGATCCATCCCAAGTATTCTTTCTTGTTTAGCGCTACACCAAGTATGTCATTCTATCCAACCCCAATGAAGTCATCGGACTCTTGCTTTCTTTTTTAATCTTCCTATAAGATCACATTTATTTTTTCATATTTTATCTTTAAATCTTGCCATATATTAAATCAACTAAAGAATTGGTAAACTTACAATTTGTTGGGCTACCACCTCCGCATCTTTTGTGTGGAACTTACCCTCTTCTTTCCGTGCCTTTTGTATCGTTTCAACCATTTTCTAAATTGGGGAACCTCATCCGTTATAGGATATTTTGTTGAATTCCTTGCGTCTTTGTCCGTCATCCCAAGCTTAACTTTTTCAAACACTCTAGCCTCAAACACTTCTTTCATGATAATTCTTGTGGCAAATGCGTACCCTCCTCAACTCATGGTGTGTCATATGTTGTTTCCTTTTGCAACCACAACATGTTTTACTCTCACACCCTGTCAGACTGAGACTCACTTTTTATATGATGTTGCATACTCCTCGATAGAAATGATCCATAGCCTGAGTAGTACCATGCAACGTCGCTTTGTCCATTTTGTGGTACTCTATTTTCAGAAAATAGAGTCTGTTACAAGGATTCAGCAATGATGATCACAAGCTACATACAAAATAGATTGCCATCATGATAACATGATCATGCATATGCTAGTCTATCAAACAAAATATGACTTTGCATACAAATATATGTATTTATCCGCTATGTATATACTTCATATAATGTAAATGATAATTTCTTACCGATTATTTTTCCGCAAGGTTTCTTCCAACAAAACCCTTCCAGCTTAATTCCCTATTGAACAGATGCTTAATTCTTGGGTTTAAATTTCTCTTCTTTCCAAAAACGTAATCCTAGCCAATTTGGCTTTGAAATATCTCCATCTACTCTGAAGCGCCATATTGTTCTACTCTTAAACTTTGCCATGTCTTTGCACTTAATATCAAAGGCTAACTCGAGGGCCTTCAACAGCTTTTCCTCGTAAGCATCATCAACCTGAGGCCATAACTCGTACAAGAATATGTCTACCTTTGTTCTCGGGATCAATCCGACGTAACTAGACCACCAATTTCTTCTTTCGCCTATCAAATTTCCTATATGGTCAAATTTCCTTAGATATTTGATACCTTTTTCCACCATGTCTACTAGTTTCTTGCAAATAGCCTTACCCCGACCTTGTTTATGACATTTCAATACATTACCTTCTATCCCTCCTTCAGGGCATTTCTTCTTATCGTGGATCACCACTCCACGACCTAAACATGAAGTTAAGTTATCACACAACACTATATCATCTACCTCACTAGGTTAATTTATCGCACAAAATGAAGCTACAAATATTGACACAATGAAAGATTTTTGCACAACACTACTATATCATTTATTAGGCGACACACTACAATAATCTACTTCATAGATAATCTTCATATGAATTAAACCAATAAGGAAAATAAAACATGTCATGTCATGTCATTTACATATCATATAACAACCATTTGAGAACTTTATCAAGTGTTACACATAATACACAATGAAATCTTTAAACTATCCATACAACCCTACTGGTATTGGCTACATAACAAAATAGATGCAAGACGCAAAACAACAACAAAACCTCATTCAACAATCATTCCCAAGGAATGTACCAATGACCATATGATCATTTTTGGAAGATTAAACCTTACTAAATTTTTTGGTCATGGAAGTTTTCTCTACGGTCACATCATTATTTTCCCTTTTCTTCTCCATCAAGGCTCTATGGGGGAGATAGAGAAGGCATTTTTGGTGCATGGAAGATTGGAGGATCAAGGAAATGGAGATTCAGAAATTTTGGTCTTCGATGGTGGTGGGTGCCATGTTTGGCAATGGATTTTTTTCAATAATTTTTTGGGCTTTTCTTTCCTAAGTGTGGCGCATAAATGTATTCTCCCATCAGCCTTGCGATGTTATAAGGGTTGTGCAAAAGATAAGTTTAGATCTTTACGGTGGTCAACATCGGCCCAATAGGCCCATTTGCTAAGAATGTGATACATCCTGTAATGGTCGATCAAATATCACTATTCACGTAGTGTGAGCAGATGTCACAAGCTTAACCAGATGAGCTTTCTTAGAATGGGCCCACAGGTGAACAGAATGTCCTATTTCACGATCTTGAATGAATTCTATATCTATTCATTACCTTATCGACATGGTTAAGTAGGGTTTCCAAAGGTTTTCCATTCATAGTTATAAAATGGAAATTACACGTTCATCATCAGTTTTTGCTAATGTTATTCTAGGAGTTCATATGTTTGTTTAACTTAATAAATTGGGTTTTGTGAAATTTTATTCGACCGTTAATGTGAACCCCTACACAACTATTACAAGATATATATATGGCGATGGTCGGTTATGTCCGATTCTCAGTTAAGGTATCAATCACGTTACACTAATAAGGGGATGATCATTACTATTTCAATATTATAGGCAATGTTCACCCAAAAATATTTGATACCAGTTATAGAAATAAACACGGGTTCTCCCATTATCCCCAAGTATAGGTTGTCCTTCTACACAAGTTATCTTTTAAAAATTGATTGTTCAATTGCCAGGATTTTTGATGGCATGTATAGGAAACATTAATTGAAACGGTTTCATATCAGTGATTTTCAAATATGTAGGGTTCATTGTTTGGGGCATATTTCATTGATAGATTTGAAATTTTAATCGTTTTCTAGCATGTCGCAAATAGTTCGGTCAGATAGACACGTTGTGCGGCTTCGCACATTCATAATCATATAAATGTCCGACGTCGCATATACTATTCTAATGAACTGAATTGTAAGCGACATGCTAGTGAGTTCAGTCATACATGAATGTTTGACGTCACATATAGTATTCTGCTAAAGTAAATTGTAAGCGAATCCAGGGGCAAGGGAAGTTGAGAGGGTACCTCTTGGTCCAACAAGGCTAAGGCCACTAATGCCCCTCCACCACCTACCTTCTATAAAAAAAAGTGTTTCATCATTGAGGAAAATGAAAAGAGCAACCAGTTAGTAAGCAAATGTAGGATTAAGGAGGTGAGGGAAATGAAGGTCGAGGATGTGCAATGACTGCACCTAGACTTATTCCTCTAGCCATTCATAGCGTCAGGGATGAAGGGGCTTATTTTCTGGACAAGCCCACCTACGACTGCGAGGTAAAAGTTTTCTATTAAAAATTTGATTTTTAAAGTACTGGGAAATAAAAGGACCTAGTGAACAAGGTGGATATGGAGTTGACTAGTAAAACCATCAACAAGGTAATCGGGTGCATAGTTTCTGCAAATGAGGAGAACTCGGTTGAAAGACTACTCCGCTACTGCCGGGAATCGTGACCTAATAGGGTCCCCAAAGAATATGAGTCCAGGGTGTTCGAACCCTACCGGATGTTGAAAAAATATTTCAAGGTTAGCACGGGTAACGATATCTTCATGCCAGGGGATGTCAAGATTTATGTCTTAAAGCTCCAGTAGAGAATGATGTACAATATCATTGAAAAATTACTCATCACCGCCGGCCCTCATTCTAAGCCTACGATCAACGACCTCATCCTCTACTGGTACATTACAAAGAAGAAAGTTGTTGACCCTGGTTACACCTTCATTTAGGAGACGCACATTATGCCTGTCGCTTAAAAAACTGGACCCTCTCGTATTGCAACATAATCACTACCCTGATGGAGAAGAAGGGTGTTCCCATCAAATTTACATAGAAGATTGTGCTGAGGTATTATGATGGGAACTACTTTAGCCAAAAGTATTGGCACTGGGAGTCATGAACTTGAAGGGCATGGCCAAACCAAGGAACTCCTGCGTTTGGAATGAAACCAACAGAGGATCTTATCGGAGTTGGCGGGCATGAGGGCAATTCTTATTGGTACAAGAAATGTGGAAGTGGATGATGAAGATGTGGATGAGTCCTTGGATAATGGGTCTGGTTCGGTGGCCGATGAAGAAGAAGAAATAGACTCCGGTGAGATTCCCATTGAAAATGTTGCCAATGAGGTTGTTGAGGAAGTTGAGGATGAGGATGAGGATTCCGGGAGATGTACCGATAGTTCAAAGGAGGATGATATTCCACCCTTCATAACCGATGACACTCCGTGATTGCTTTTATAATCTTATGTGATGAATTGTGTTTTAGTTGTGGATGTTTCTTTTGAAGAATTACTTGTGTTGCAAATTGTTAGATTGGATTTATATGGTTAGTGATTGTACAATAAAATTTGGTTATATTCTGCTCTTAATTACTAATCGTAGACTACAATGTCATAGGTATAATGTTTTTTATATGTTATCGGCTATTGTGAACTTGAAATGAGGACTTGTAGTTTTTCATTTAAAGTTCTGGTTTACATCTAAAACTCTATATTGAAATGCAGTTCGTAGGATGCGACGTCGCACATATGTCGATACCTGCTATTCAAATTAACCAATAACCTGCCGACATATGTGCGAGTTCACATGAATTAAATAATTTAGGTATGTTTAGCCACTGTCCTGATCGATTCCCTTACCGATGTTGTGTGCGACGTCAGCATATGTGTTTTTCAATAGAACAAGAACAATGTGCGATGTCGCTAAGGGGAGCTGGATCAATTCATTTTGGTAATTCACTAATACGGTGACATAGTTAATTATCGATATGAAACAATCACTTATGTGATTCGGATCAATATTGGAATTCCAATTGATTTAAAAATTACATAAAAACCAAAAGCTTAAAATAAACATTCTACAAGGTTTATTAAAATGTTTTCTGCATCAATTTAATGTCTTATTCCTCTTCTTCTTCTTTGCCTTGGAATGCCATTCAATCCACACGTCTTCCTTGTGGTCTCTCCTCAATGTTATCTCCACCATAATAATCTCTTCTTGGCCGATATCACTTGAGCTGGGTAGCATTTGGGGAATAATATCAGACATTGAAGATTGACTAATCTCTCCCACAAATTGACTTTTTCCTTGAATGACCATTTATTTACTTGAATTTCATGGATCACCAACATAGAACACTTTCCTAGCCTGTGAAGCAAGGATGCAAGGATCGCACGTCGAACGTGTCTTCGTCAAGTCGACGACTGTAAAACCTAGGTTGGTGGCCGATTCACCCGCATTGCTGTCCACCCATTTACATTTGAAAATTGGGACCCTAAAACTCGTGTAGAAGAGTTCCCAAATTTCATCAATCACCCTATAGTAGGACATGTTCCCGTAGACTGGATTTCTATCCTTCGTGCTGCTGACATAAAAAGCTTCTGCAACTATATATGCTAATGCCACTATTTTGAGTTGCGGTTTGTGTGTCCCATTCATGGTTCGAGAAGGTAAACTCATTCATGTCAAATCCAGTGAAAGAAATCGTGGTTTCCTAAGGAACAAAGGCTAACCGGTTCAAGGTTTCACCATGACTTTCTCTGACTACTGTCTGTCGTAACCAATCAATGAAAGTGTGATTGTGTTCTGCAAGGAATTGCTTATCCGAATAACCAGAGCACCGCTCATTGATAGAGACCATGTGTACATCCACGTAGGGCCAAACCACATTTGAGTTGTGTAAGACATACAAATGAACTTTCATTAACTCGTTATGGGATAGTACTCGATTTATTCCTTTTCGTAAACCTTTGCCACCCACTCTCCCTCCGTGGAGAAATTTTGGTACACTAACTGACTCTTCATTCTTCAAAAATTACATGCAGGATTCTAACACCTCCTCAGTAACATACCTCTACCCTACACTGGCATCCGGGTGAAATTAATTTTTCAAATAACCCTTAAATATCTTCATGTAACTCTCAAAGGGATACATCCATCAAAGATAAACGGGACCACAAATCAATATTTCCCCTACAACGTGAACCAATAAGTGCACCATGATATGATAGAATGAAGGGGGAAATACATCTCCAACTTGCACAACACTATAACTATTTCCTCATGCTATTCCCCCAGTTTACGAGGCATAATTTCTTTGTACAAAATTTCCTTGAAGAAGAGACACAATCGGGTAATACACTTACTAACAAGAGTTGGCAAGAAGGATCTGATCGGAACTTTGAGAAATTCTTGAATCAAACAATGTCAATCGTGCAATTTCATACTCTCCAATCTCAATCCCTCATCGAACACTAGATTGCTAACCCGAGATGAGTAGCCCATCGGGACATCCATATCCTTCAAGCTAGAGCATATCATGTCTTTCTCAAATTTTGAAAGTGTGTAACAAGGCAAGTACATCTTTGTCTCCTGCACCACCGAGGGAAAATTAGGTCTAATTATCATTTAGACTATATCTTTCCTAGACTTGACACCATCATTTATCTTACCCAGGATATTCATCAAACTTCTCAATATGCATCACGTCCAAATAGTGTCGGACGTCAAGTATCTCCCAATACGGTATGACAAAGAATATGGACCACCTCTTCAAACTACTGGCAACTTTAGGTTTCCTTTTCCTTTTTCCAAAGTCATTATATATGACTCACAACATGTACAATATTTATGCACCTAATAATAAAGGAAGAGGGAGTGACAGCTCTACCTTTCCATTGAATTCATCTCATCTACTCCCCCACCAATGTGTTTTTGGAAGCCATCTACGGTGCCCAAGGTACAGTGTCTTACATCCATGCTTCAACTGAAAATAGTCCATCCCATCGAAACAAACTGAGCATGCCATTTGACCTTTCATGGAATAGCCAGTCAGGTTTCCATAAGCGGGAAATTCATTAACGGTATAAAACAACATGACCCTAAAAGCAAACAACTCCTTCCGAAACCAATCATACATGCCCATTCCAGGATCCCACAACTTTTTCAGGTTATCCACCAAGGGGGCTAGGCACACATCGATATCGATTTTAGGTTGTTCTAGACCAGAGTTCATTAAAGATAACATTATGTACTTCCTTTTCATGCACAACCATGTGGGCTAGTTGTAAATCATTACCATCACCGGCCACGGACTATGACTGCAACTCATATTACCAAATAGATTTGTTTCGTTAGTGCATAAACCAAGCCTCATGTTACGTGGCTAATTCCCAAAGACCGGAAATGCCGCATTTATCTTCTTCCACTGATCACTATCGGTCGGATGCCTTATGACTTAAGGATCAACCATTGTTTGATCTGCATAATAGCTCAAATACATTGTATTCTAAAGATGGTCAAACGGTCTTCTCGGTATAATAAGTAGATACCCTACAACCTTGACATGAACCATCTTCATTTGTCGATCACCAATATCCCTGCCAATATCCACCTCCTTCAATTTGAACCTTGGAGCATTGCATTTAGGGCATTCTTCAGTATTCAAGTGATCCCCCTATACAAGATACAATCATTGCAACAAGCATGTATATTTTTTTAATATATGCCATCAGACATAGTATCCTCTTTGCCACATATACCGTTCCAGGGAGTCTATTGCCAATCAAAAGCATTTCTTTCAACACTTTCAACAAACAAGATAAAACCACATCACCATAGGAATACTTAGCTTTCACAATCATCAAATGTAACGTAGCTTTCAATATTGTCATTCATGCCATCCATCATATAGAAGTATCTCATTATGTCAGTGGAGATCTGAAACTCCTTTAGGATTTTCATTGTAGGTTTTGATAATCATCTGTACAAACTCATCCATCCTATCATCTTTCTAGGCCACTACTTCATTTTTAGTATCCTCATCCAAATTCTCTTCATGCCAAAACCAACTTTTGTATGTTGGATCAAAACCGTGTATAAATAAGTGTTCCTTCAAAGCAGTTACTTTTTCATGAATAGGCGGTGTTCCGGCACTTCTTGCAAGGACAATATAAATACAAAAAGTTCTCCTTCACGGCATTTGCATAATCACATTGAATGAAGTTAGCTACAAAATATTGATAACTCTCGCTAGTTCGATCTTCATCAAAATAATAGGCTACGTCCATATATATTCCTACAATATATTAACAAGCACACACACTTTAGGGACCTATTTTAGCAACAAATACACCCACCTACATTCATTCAATCCATGGTTTCCATGCATATCAAAAACTTACACACACACACACACATCCACCTACATTATATTACCATACACGTGTAGAACCACAACCATATACAATAATGGAATGCCTTATTTCAATCAACCCATAGTTAAACACATCCCCTCATACAAAATGAAAAAAACCTAGAACCTAAATTGAAGTTGAAACTAAAAATTAGAGGTATTCAAATACTTACTTGGTAATTGACTATGCACAATCAACAATCATGTTGGCCTCCTTCAAAAATTTGATTTTCGTTTTTGAAGAAGAAAGCTGGATTGGGAACAAATATTTTGGGTATTATGATTAGATTTTGGTTAATGGAACCAAAATTTAAAACTAAACCCCGACTATTGCGA
The DNA here is from genome assembly GCA_032355605.1 of Rubia tinctorum. Lineage (NCBI taxonomy): Eukaryota > Viridiplantae > Streptophyta > Magnoliopsida > Gentianales > Rubiaceae > Rubia > Rubia tinctorum. Next base: position 1,948 of record JAULKM010114179.1, on the reverse strand, counting down.
AGTCGCTCAAAACAAACATTTATCACTTGGCTAAAAAAATAAACAATGCGACGTCGGTCTTGTAAGGTCCAACCTACATTATTGACGTCACACTTACGTCGTCAAACTATTTACTTCATTTTCCAAGAATATTTACCCCGGTTTCAATAGAACCGGGGTAAAAGGCAATTATTTACCTCGGTTTTTTTGGAACAAAGATAAATAAAATTATTTACTTGGAAAAAAACTGAGGTAAAAGAACTTTTTACCTCGGCTATTTTATGTTAAGAAAAACCGAGGTAAAAGGGGCGAAGTAATAGATCATTTTTCTTGTAGTGTATTTACGTATTTCAATCAAAATAGAATCTAGGCGATTTCTATTACTATGTAAAGATAAGTGATAATTTGCCGATATCTATACATTTTTGAAACATTTCCCGATTGTTTATATATTTATTTGAGGTTGTATTTTTCCGGATTATACAGAAAACAAAATTTTTGCCATTCCACTCGACAAGTCTTCCAAAATCAGATAAACATTCTCGGACCTTGTCACAATTTTTCAATGAGAGAATCGTAGGTTCCTCAGTCGGAACATATAGAGTAGAATCATGTTCTGAAATCATAACTGATTGATTCAAAAATCACCTTCACCATTACAAATGCAGTTTCTGCCAGGATAAAGTGATCGATTCAGGAGCATAATAGGTAGGTCGAAAACCACTCCATGTACGAGAACTAAATTTGAGTTCGGAATGTGGAACTATCGATACAGTCGAGGTGGTCAACTACGTTCCGATTTCAAAACGTATACAAAGGCGGTTGCCCGAGGCTGACAAAGGCGGAATTTTTTTGTCTTTTTGATATAATTTGTAGGCGGTTCCTAGAATTGCCTTTGGTCATGGTGGATCAAAAGCAAAACCAGGGTATTTACCTAAAATATGACCTCTCTTTTCCGTAATAAGCTCTTTTAATCGCTCAATCCTACATTAGTGATTCTTACGTGTGTAAATATTTAAATTGATTATGTGACACCAAAGAAACATACCATAAATAACCTGTCACAAATTCCCCAAATTATTAAGTGCTCTGCATTCTCCAGGAAAGATTTGGTCAAAGGAAAGCAAAATTAGATTGGGAAGGAGAAAATATCTAAAATGGTACCTGTTTTTAAAGATGTTACCTTTTTTATTTATTTTAAAAAAGTTATCTTTTGTCTAAAGTTGAGTACCATTTGAATCAAAATGTTACTAAAATGGAACTCACTTTTAATTTAAAAACACATATGTGAGACATAAATGAAAGGGTGGGTACCTTTCATAACAAATTTAAAATTATGGTACCAAACTATGAATTTCATTACAAGTGAGTACCATTCATGCTCGAAGAGTGGATTAATCTCGAGAACTGAGCCTCTTAACCTTACAAAGTGTTCACTTTTAGTTTTGAATTATAATGATGATTCATTTCTTACAAATATCTCTTTTTGTTTTTGAAAAATCAATCTTCAATCCCAAAGTGCTTTGAAAAAGTTCGAGTACTGATGAGCAATGTTCGAGGAACATGGTGTTGAAAATTGTTTCTTTTGAGTTAGAATATTCAAACGCATAAATTGTTATAGGCAGTGGCGGAACCAGGAGCTCTGACAAAGGGTGGCAGAAAAGGCGTGCAAAATTTTTTGGCGGATTAACGGCGGTGTCGGTGGCAGATGACCGGGCGTGGCGGTGGCGATTTGGCGGAGTCAGCCGCGGCTGCTGCAATATCATATGCAGTGCAGATGAAAATCTTGAATCCGCTGAGGATGAAGAAATGGGCTCTTCCACATTAGGGTTTGGGCTTGAATTGGGCCGATTGGGTTTCAGCCTAATCGGCCCTTCTTTTTTTTAAGCCAGCGAAGTAAAAACACGTCGTTTTAATTATCAAAACGCGTCGTTTTGATAATCAAAATGACGTCGTTTTTATGTGTTAA
>JAULKM010114170.1:0-22293 GCA_032355605.1 Rubia tinctorum | reverse complement strand
ATGGGCGAGTGGAACGGAAGCATAGGCATATTCTAAATGTTGCTCGTGCTCTTCGTTTTCAAGCTCATTTGCCTATCAACTTTTGGGACGAATGCATTCTTACTGCGGCTTACCTCATCAATCGCACACCAACACCTGTTTTGGATGGTCGTTTGCCTCATCAGCTCTTGTACAGTCGTGCACCAGATTACAGCCATCTCCGTGTGTTTGGTTGTCTATGCTTTGCCTCTCAGCTCCCATGGCCGTGTGATAAGTTTGCATCTAGAAGTCGGAAGTGCATTTTTCTTGGCTATCCTATTAGAAAGAAAGCTTGGCGTGTTTATGACTTGGAGTCTCGAACTATGTTTGATAGTCGGAATGTGATATTTTATGAGGATTGTTTCCCTTTTGCACCAGCTTCTACGAAGACGCCATCTGCTGATCCACTGCTATCTCAGTTGCCTGTCATTTATGATAACTCTATTCCTGTGCCATTTGACCCGGTGGAGTAGCCGATCTATAACTCTCCGTGGCTAGCTCATCCTGACCGTCTGCCGTCTGACGCCGAGTCACGCCAGCAGCCGCCAGCGTCGCCCGATCAGCAGCAGCCTCTAGCCGAGCCTCCTGCCTCGGTGCCCGTCTCTCCACAACCAGCTCCATCCGTCGAACGACTACCGCCCTCTGAGCCACCGATCTCTAGTTGGCCAGTTCGTCCTCCCAGCACTCATCTTTGTCAGCCTCCGGTTAGGTTGAAGGATTACATCTGAATGGCTACTCGCTCCATTAAACCCCCTCTGCAACACTTGCGTTATCTCCTTCACTGTCTTCAGGTACTCATTACCCTATTGCTGTTTATGTTTCGTGTAATAATTTTTCGGTTTCGCATTCTAGATTTTTGGCTGCAGTTACAGATGCTGCTGATCCGGTTACTTTTGCGGATGCTTATCGCCACGAGCATTGGCATCCGACTATGTCCAACGAGATTAATGCACTCGAGCGGAACAATACTTGGGTTCTTGCTCCTTTTCCTCCTGGCAAGAAGGTGATTGGCTGTAAGTGGGTTCATCGAACTAAGTTTAAGTCTGATGGTTCTATCGAGCGACATAAAGCTCGTTTGGTTGCTCTTGGTAACCAAATATTGAGGGAACTGATTTTACTGAAACATTTGTTCCTGTCGCCAAGATGAGTTATGTTCGTCTTTTCTTGGCTATTGCTGCTATTCATGGTTGGGATCTTCATGAGATGGATGTTCAGAATGCATTTTCGCATTGTGATCTTGAGGAGGAGGTGTACATTCATCCGCCTCCGAGTTATACACTTTCGGCTCCCGGATTGGTTTCCAAGCTTCGCAAATCTCTTTATGGTTTACGACAGGCTCCGCAGAATTGGTTTGCCAAACCTGCTGCTGCTCTTCGTATCTTTGGGTTTTCCCAGAGTAAGGCGGATTACTCCTTGTTTTCTTACTTGAAGGATGGCTTTTCTCTACATGTTTTGGTTTATGTTGATGATCTTATTGTTGATGGTTCTTCTCTGGAGATGATGACCAAGTTGAAGAAGTATTTGTGCTCTTGTTTTCATATGAATGATCTCGGTGTCCTGAAGTATTTCTTAGGCATTGAGATAACTCGTCGACCTGATTGGATATTTCTGTATCAGCGGAAATATGCCTTAGATATTTTGTCTGACACAGGGTTATTGGCAGCTAAACCTACATATTTTCCCATGGAACAGCAACACAATTTGGCGCGAGATGTCGGTCCTTTGTTTCAGGATTCTACGCAGTATCGCAGACTGGTTGGGAAGCTCATTTATCTCACTATCACTCATCCATAGCTTAGTTATTCTGTTCATACCTTGGCTTAGTTTATGGAGAAACCACGTTTGGCCCATTGGCACGCAGCACTGCCCGTTCTGCATTATTTGAAAAGTCATCCTGGTCATGGTTTGTTTCTATCGGCTAAGAGTTCTCTTCATCTTATTGCATTTTGTGATTCAGATTGGGCAGCCTGTCCGATCACTCGTCGTTCTTTGACTGGCTATTTTGTGATGATTGGTGAATATCCGGTTTCTTGGAAGACGAAGAAACAACCGACCGTTTCTCGTTCTTTGGCGATAGCGGAATACAGAGCCATGACTGTTGCTTATTGTGAGTTATTATGGCTTAAGGCATTTTGACGCTCTTTGGGTATTGCTCATCCTACTCCGATGCATTTATATTGTGATAGTCAGATATCCCTTCATATTGCAGCAAATCCAGTGTTTCATGATAGGACTAAGCACATTGAGACTGACTGTCATTTTGTTCGTGACTTGATTCAATCTGGTGAGATTGTTACTTATCATATTGGTACTTCCAGTCAGTCAGCTGATTTGTTTACTAAGGTGCTTGGAAAACAGTCATTTCAGAGTTTACTAGGCAAGTTGGGCATTCGGGATCCTAATGCTCCAACTTGAGGAGAAGTGTAGAGATATTTTGTTGATATAGTTGTACCATAGATAGAATCCTTTTCCTTTTGTGATTCTGTCTCTGACTATGTATATATATTGTACCCTTGTGTCATTAATAAACATACACATTCATATTTTACACAAAGGTTTAAAACTTTGTGCTAAAAAGGTATTTGTTAGAATCCATATTTCTACTCTTTTTTTGTTTGTTTTTCTGGGATGATGGAGGTGGAGGTTTAAGATGGCAACGAAAGTATTTCAGGTTTTCAAATTATTAAATGCTAATACTCTCTATGTTTTGTGACGGTTATTGCACGTGGTTTGTGCGAGATTGTTGGCGGCAGAGGAGGAGGAAGAGAAGCAGTGGTGGTGTGTTGAGTTGGACTCAAGCTCACCCTTTCTGTGTTGAGCTTGTTTTGGTTCAGATTAGTAGCTTGTTTTGGTTGAGATTAGTAGTATTTTCTCTTGGAAAGTGTTGTAGGTATAGATTAGTAAAGAATTAGGTTCGGACTATTCAACTATTTTGTAAGAATCATTGATCAAAGATTGATTCTAAGAGATAAATGAATGTTTGTCTAGTAATTGATAAATACTTTTTGTTTATGTGATTTTGGAAAGTGTTTAAAAATTCCTGATCAAACCGAAGATTTTAAAATTAGTGTTGATTTAACACTAGAAATCAAAATTAAGTGTTGATGAATCTTAGAACTCTTGTTAGATTCTGACGGTGAGAAGAGTAAAATCGTCCAATTTTTTTTATAAGACTAAGCAAGGGTATGTTGATTATTTTTGGAATGGACAATGCCGAATTTTCCCCATTCAACTCTAGTCATGAGTATTCAAGGTATGAAAGAACCATTCCATAAAAGCTCAGGGTTTAATTAGCACTTTGGAAGAACTCAAAGTTATACATAGGCACTTTTTTAAAAGTTATTTTACCCTATATTGAAATATAGTTAAGTACGCAATTAACTGGAGACTCTGAAATGCTCCCTTTGTATCACAAGTCAGGGGCAAAAGATTAAATTTCAAAGATTTATAAGATAGTTGGGATGTAGTTAGCAAAGTCGAAGCAAAAATCAAGGACTTCAGCCATCTCAGTTGCATTTTTATTTTATTTTTGTTACTCAACCTGTTAAATGCGATTATCAATCCATTGTTTATATCACCAATGGATTAGTTTGCAAATTGTGATTATACTCTCTCTTATTATTGGGGATTTCTTCCTGGTTCTAGAACTTTTCCTTGATGAAAGTGGAGTATATTTCTAATATATTAGGATGTATTTAGACTACCTCTTATAAGAGTCCAAACATTTACTATGGTAGTTGGGGAGATGGAAGAGAATTCTATAGATTGTATTGCTCACCTATAAATACATGTCTTACAGAAGGTTTCTCCATCTAACTCAAAATCACTTTCATTCCATCTTGTTTGAGAGATCCAGTACTCTTAGATTGAAAATTTTGAGAGTAGTGACAAGCCTGTTTGTGCAGTCATTTCATTCTTATCAAAGTAAAATTGATAAAACCTTTAAAAGCTAAAATAAATAATATAGTAGGCAAGTAAGCGTTGAATTCAAGGGAATAATAATTTGACCTCACAAATAAGCACAATAACCTTACAAATTTTGAAAAATAACAAGTAACCGAATATGGAGTTTTAAAAGGTTGTTTATTTATAATAACTTAAAATAATAAAAATATGGATTTAATCAAGACTGTAAAAAAATTCATTAAAATATTCACACATCAGCATTACATGTTGATTACGTATTTTTAAATTCATTCAGACCAATTATTGTTCTCATTCCCAACAGATATAATTATAAGACAAATAGACCATGATAATAATTATTATAAATTAGTTCCATATAAAAGTTTCATATTAGACCAATAGACAAAAAGACTTATGATATATAAAAGTTCTAAATGGCAAGCCCATATCACACACGAACAATCCAAGAGATCCAATGAGCCTATATCTTGTAATACTGAACTAAGGACAAGTAAATAGTCAACCCACAATGTGAAATAAGCTATCCATAACCACATCAGAGGCCAAAATATGGAATCAGAGCTATCTTATGTACCTGGAAGATGATCACGCAGCCACGACTCACGTGTCAAATGTCACCCCTTTGGCTGAGAATTAAGGAGCTTATATAGAGATGAGAAATAGAGATAACAAGGCAAGTCACAAAATAACCCTGAAATTATATTCTAAAGAGGAAAAATAATAACTTAAGCATATGAACTTTTACCTTGAAACCATTCCGAGATTTTTATTTCAAGACTCAAAGAAAGGAGAACCGATAGATGATAAATCTTTTTCATCACCATTATTTAGAAGGAACCACAACACCCGTGGTGCCATTTGGGGGGTGGTGGTCACCGGGATCGCTAAAAAGTGGACACATGACACACTCAATCACCCAGCCGTAAGCCTATCCGGATAGAACACCATGACAACGACAAGGAGCGTCATGTAGGCAAAGGTGAGGAAGAAGCATAATCTCCACCTTATGAGCGCGAAAATATAAAGGAGCTTTCACAACATTCCTTGAGGGTGAGAGGTAACAAATTTACGCACAATTTATCAACACAAACAATAATAAGATGGAGAACCGGAAGGAGCCCAAATTTTATGACAGGTTCAGTTAAGGAACAGATAATTAAAGAAGAACACAAAATTTTTTGTGGTTCACTAACAATGTTTTAGCTAAATCCAAAAAATGGAAACAAATTTTATCAACAAAATTAGAAGGGAGATTTCTCAGACCAGGACAAATTCCATCAATCTCACATACATTACAAAAAGACCCGGATAAGAGTTTATATACATCTCCCAATCCACAAAATCCTAAACCAAAATGGAATAAGATTAGTCTAATCCTAGTCCTAAAAATAATTAGAATTACCTTATAATAAATCCAAAACAGAAAAGGATTCAGATTTAAGTCATATTCTAACTATCTCCACCTTGACTTGAATCCTCTCCACAAAAACAAATAACTAATGGTAGATATCAGATGATGCCAGATGCAATAAAACTTGCTAGATGTATCCTAACTTTTCCTGCCCCAGAATTCCCCCCGAAGCCCAAATTAACAGTTTAGAACATTTATCTAGTCCTATAAATGTTGAAACTTACCATGAGGAACCTGTTTGGTGAACATATCAGTAGGATTATCTGCAGTACCGACTTTCATCGCCGTCCTTTTCTGATCCTCAAATGATGCAACTGCAATGGAACTTAACAGGGTAAAACCTTGTAGAACATACAAGGTACCACATTTTACACCTCTTAAGCCACCTTTGAACCCATACAGACATTCATGACTCCACCTTCACCTTGGAAACTGAAACTCTTATTCTCAAGAAGATTCAATGACCGACTATTCTTCATTAGCGGAACATGCCTAACTTTGTTCAAGGTGTTTTGAGGAGAAATCCCAACAATTCCCCTCCCTGACTTAATAGCCCAAAAATAGAACATAAATAAAATAAGATTCAAATCAATTCTAACAATATTTTCCCTTAAATTGAATCTCGAAGCAAATCTAGCAACAAGATTAGATAGACCGATATCCCAAACACAAATGCACATCGATTGTGTCAGATGTACCAGATGTCCAACATTTGTAACAAGTGTATTAGATGCACAGTGATGGTTCTAGATGCATCATATGCACGATGGTTGTGTCAAATGTACCAGATACATGAGGGTTGGGCTAGATGAAAATATATGCACGAGGACATTAATCCCTGCGCAACTCAAGGTAATATATAAAAAAACAAAACCTCAATATTTAACATGGTTAACTAATCTAGTTATGTCCAGACACAAATTTTCTACGCTCGGAGTTTGTGGATTTCTCCTAACAGAACGGACGTCTGAAAAATACACTTACAGTTGCAGACATAGACTAGATTATATATCGATCTCTCCTACTATGTAAATAAAAAATGAATATGACTTGTTTAATTTAAGTCATAAACCGCTAATGGAATATCTTCCTTCCAAAAACAGAAAAAACAAAATCAATCAAAGATTCAGTTAAAACCCTAACAATCTCCCCACTTAAATTGCATCTTCTAACAGCCAGATGCAGACAAACAAATGTACCAGGTGTACGATAGTTTTTCTAGATGTACCACATGCACGGTGGTTGTGCCAGATGTACCAGAAACAGATACATCAGAAATCGTGCCAAATAGATGTACCAAATGAACCAGATACCACCATCAAAATAGATTTGAGCAAATCCAACCAGGTATGGATTTGCAAAACAGCTAGCAGGCAAATTTCTATAAGTCAAACAAGAAAAGGCTTGTGAAAGAACATGCAAATTTAGACAAATTCAAACTGGAAAGAATCTGCAAGTTCTAGACAGACCATTATTAACAAATCTCGGTAAGAAAGAATATGATAAAATGGATGACAGATTTTCACAAGTACAACCAAGAAAGGTGTTGTGAAATAGATTACTGAACAGACTGCCAGATTTTTAGCAAGTTTAACCCAGAAAGTACTTATCAAACACAATAGCTCTTGATTCCCACATAGGTGACAAAATAAACAACTTCTCCAGATATGACAACGGATCACCCAAGCTCAAATTTTTTTCTTCTTCTTCATCGTTATTTTGCAAGAAAGTCTCTGATTGGCCTATGAGTCCAATACAATTTTTTATGACAACTCTAATTCATGAACAAATAATTAAAGAAGAAAAAGAAGAATCTATGTGGTTCACAACAATATTTTAGCTCCATCTATAAAATGGAAACAAGTTTTATTAACAAACTCAAAAAAGAGATTTCTCAGATCGGAACAGATGTCTTCAATCTTACACACATTATATAAAGACCCGGATGAAAATTTGTATAGATCTGCCAATCCATAAAATCCTAAACCAAAATGGAATAAGACTAGCCTAATCCTAGTCTTAAACAGAAGTAGAATTACCTAATAATAAATCCAAAAAACAAAAAGATTCAGATTCAAGTCATATTCAAATACCAAGGATAGAACACTTTGAGGCAATGAAAGAATGAAGCAGCAAGGGCACAATGAAGAACCCGAGAATTCATGGTGGATAATAAGTGCAACACTCCTCATTTGTGGACGAGTTGTAGAATATCACGATGCCAAGGAATTTCAAGTTTCCCGAACATGTGAATGTCTATGGTGGAACAACAGGTCCTAAAGTGTTCCTACATTCATAAAGAAACATTATAAGATTATATGACACACCCACCAAACTTGTGTTTAAGGCTTTCCCCATTTTCTTGGTGGGGACAATAATCACATGGTACGATAATTTACCTTGGAGGAGCATCCAGACTTTGGTCCAGCTGTTAGATCAATTCATGGGTAGGTTTTACCAGAAGCATAACCTTATAAAGACCTTCATGGATCTAATGAACATAGCACGATGAATTGAGGAGAGCATAGCAAATTATCATGACCGCTTTATTTATAAAAAACTGCAGTGAAGGGTTTGATGTACAAAATGTCCTTGGGGGTATTCATGAATTGTATGTAGTCAAGATAATTCTATAAAAAAAAACTCACAATGGACATGCCTGATAATATGAGGAACCTCCAGAAAATGGTAGAGAAGTTTTTCCAAAAGAAGAGACCAACAACAAGAAGCTAGAGAATAACGAGGTGAGAAAAGAGTTAAGGAAGATGCCCTGAGTAAAGGCACAGTAAAGAGGGGAAAATAACCTTTACTATAAGGAGAAAAGATATTTCAACCAGAATCATAACATACTTGAATATAATCCTCACAAATTCAAGCAAGTAAAGCTTGTAGAACTATAAGGACTTATTTATAGAATCCACTCCCACGAGAGTGCCAGTTGATAAGAGAACGAAAGATTATAGCTGTAATTTCCATTGAGGTTATGGCCATAACACGGAAAATTGCAATAACCTCCACAGACAATTAGAGGAGCATCTTTCTCAAGGGTGACTCAGTCTTTACAAAAAGAAAGATTATGCTCCATCAAAGGCTAATACATATGGCTTGGTGTTACGCTCAAGAATGAACTCGGGAGTATTTAATCGTTTTCCTTGTTTGTTCAAAGGTAAAATGCTAAGGTCATGTACACTTTAATTTTGTGTTCTTGGATTAGATTAGTCTTGAGTGCGATTTTAGGTTGGTATGAACGATATGTGAGGTACGGGCGATTAGGCCGGTAATCTTATTGATCATGTTGGGGTCATAGGGTAACCCCTAAGGTTATATCTCTTGTTTTTGGAAACTAGGTGGGCAATACCCCTATAGATAATATATGAGGTACAAATTTTCTAGGTTGTGCATGATGAACCTTCGAATGAGCATTCATGGTGGGTCCCGATGAGTCATACTACTCTTGGGTTTAATTTACTGGGCATTGTCAAGTTTACTAACTCTAGGAGTGAGGTATAGTGGTGGAAGTGTAAAGCATACTGCTAGCTATATCTAGAGAACATGAGAGTTAAAAAAATGGCAAAACCGAGGAGTTACAAACCCGCGGGAGTTCTTTATGAATTAATCTCTCCACATCATATGTCAAAGGAAAAACTAGGAATTATGTGAAAAGAAATCGAGAATAAAATTCAAATATTAAACATGTGACGTAAAAAAAATAGATTCTTACCGGTGTTGTTAAAAACCTGAAAATGTCGCAGTCAAAGATAAGATTTATATGTTTCTGCTATTTTTACTCATATCCACTATAAGGTATATAGTGGGAAGTTCAAGTATCGTCCACATGAATACATGGATTTAAAGGATAGCATCATGAAGTTCATCCTCGGGCGTCATCCCAAGTGTGTATTTTGAATAGCAAGCATAAAGGGGGGGGGGGGGAATGTTGAGATTAACTACGACTACAAGTATAAAACTACAACGATAAAGATGATTATAACTAGCCATTAGGGTATTTGCATCACATGAATGACTTAAACAATTTGATCCTATATTTCTATTCACATTAAAGATCTATAATTCTATTTAGTGCTATGTCACACACTGTGGAGATGTTAATTCCCCGGGATCCCTTGGTCTGTCACACGTCGGCTTTGCCCCTTCCTTAACATTTAGCCTATAGGTGCATTGCACACTGACCACCTCTAACCCTTATTACCATGGCTAACGGGCCCCTGCTTAATGGAATAGTGTCTTGCATATGTCGCAACTTTTAGACATGGTAGGAGCATGGATTATAGGGGACCTCCACTGCGAATAACTGTCCTAGATCTCAATAGAAAAGGACATCAGTACCTCGTGATAACTCTAAGGTTTGTACAATGCTTAGTTGCTACAAACTAGGAATAAGGTTTGTACCTCGTGATAACTCCACTACGTAAGGACATCAGGCCCAATGCTTAGTTGCTACAAACTAGGAATTAGCTTTCGAGTATTAATCGTGATACCTCTGTTTAGGATATTTAATAACACCCGAACCATTTCGGTCATCTCAGCCAATTTTAGAAATTTAATCTGCTGCTCCTAAACACCGGGCACGTCTATTCCGGTCACTATTATCACTCTATTACAACTCCAGTATTTCACAAGATTCGTGTTATCCCCCGGTGCTCACGCGTCTAAAAAAAGTTTGATAATCCACACACCTAAGCTAAATTCAATTTATAGCACTAAATCATGCATGAATAAAGCTAGGTGTACATTCTAATCTCATTTAAGGCATACATTATAACAAGAAGTTAAAAAATAAATTAAGCATGATATTTATAGCAACAAAAATAGAAATGAATCTAAAAGTCTTACAAATATAAAGTCAATACATGCTTACAAATATCTCCAAGTCATAAGTTTAAGCTACTACAATCAAACCCATGATATTCAATGGATTAAATGCCATGGGGAGGTGATATGAATGAAGATGGATAGAGTGAGAGAAAGAGAGAGAGTGAGTGAGAAAGATAGAGAGAGAGAGAGAGAGAACCTAGATTTATTCTAACTACAGTCGCTCTCATAAATTAGGCTAAAAAGAATTAGGCCTTTTATAGTAAATAGGGAAAAAGGCCCAAAAGGCCTAGGACCCAGTCGAGCATAGTATGTGTTGCTTTGCAAGCATCGTGCGACACGGTCCATGTACTGGAACCTTGTCTCGACACCTCTGATCTGCATGGGTCATTCTGCATTACCCGTATTTTGGAACTCTGATCTGTGCCAATTCAATCGCACAAACCGTGCCATTCTGCACTGCCCGTGTCCTAAAGCATTTCTTAATTTTATTCTGATTGCACGAATCGTACTAATCAACACAGCCCGTGTTCTGGAGCTACCATCTGTGCCTCTTTGATCACACAAATTGTGACATTTCACATGACTTCTATCATAGAGCATTGTGCGCATTCCTTCTGATTACACGGACCGTGCCATTCTACACGCCCCATGCTCTGATAATTTCTTTGGGCATGAGCTGGTTAATTGGACCGTGATGTTTTTTATGGTCCATGCCTTTCTATTTGGCTTTGGACTCTTGGATTCCTTTTTCCGCGATCCTTCATCTTCTATAATTTTAAGCTTATTACCTTCATTGTTCTACCAATCTTGCAATTGCCCTTCTATACAGTACCATCCTTCCGGATGACCTTCGCTCATGATTGATCTACACTTTACGCACAAAAAAAGAGATCTCGACACTCACAAGGGTAAAATCCCATGAGATTCACAATTAGCTCACAAAATATAGAAACTACATAGAAAAACCAAACATGATGATTCTAACTTTCTATTGTGCAAAACCTCTCAAAACCTAACTATCTACCAATAAAAGCATTAAAAAAATGTTAAATGCTCTAAGAAAAATATGCACTTGACATCTCATCACAAATACCCCAAGGCTCTTTATTATCATACTTAGACTCTTTTTTAGATTTTTAAACTTTTAGTCATTAGCTAATTATTCACATCCCCCTGGTGGCTAGCACAAACATTTGGTAGCACTGGTGTGTGACACTACTTAAACCTATCATTTAAACCCCCCTTTCACTAAAGATAACACCCAACTTATTACTATCTACTTTTAAAGTGGTTAAGAGTAATTAGAGCTGCAACATATAAGCATTATCTTTGACTCGTTGCGCCCCAATTTCAATGATGCTGGGGTGCACGTCATTCGTCTAAGAAGACGGGAGTGGTTGTAATGGCGTCACTAGTGCAGAAGTGCCTTGTTTGAGGCAGTGATACTGATAGTATGGTAGGTGTTTCAAACCGTCGTCTCTGGCACAACCACAATTCATATCTTTCTGTTAGACAACGGTTAATTAACCGCCATTATTTGTCACAATCAACAGCGTGTGTGAATGCTGTACATTGTTATTTCACAACCACCACATAATTTTCCGATGTAGTAACACTTTCATTCAATTTCAGTGTTATAATTGTTATGATATAGGAAGTCAAATTCTCATAGCATTTGTTGCATCGGTTCAGATTGAAATTCCAAAATTGGAAGTTATTAATGTTGGTTATCTTTGGAAAATTGGAGTTGGATCTTAGCATATCGGATTAGGGGGAGGAAGATTTTCATCCGATATCGAAACTATTAATTGTCTCCACTCAACGTAGTTGGTAATAAAATCCTTGTCTATTTCAGAATTGATATTGTTGCATTGTGTTAATGTCTTTTAAACACCTTATGATATCTTAATATGTATCTGGTCAGTGATGCTTCACATCATTTAAATGAACCAATTTTGGAAAACTTTCAGAAAATGTTAAATTCCATTATTTAATTTAAAAATGGAACCTCACAATCCACATTCAATGACCAATGCAGATAAAAATCATCACAAAAAATGTGGAAAATGCTAATCAAACCTATATGCTATCCCGCACTTGTCGTTTGAAGGTAGTGTGAGTGTTTTACATATGAAAATCACAAAACCAGTATAAAAAAGGGTTAGATCCTAGTATACTTTTTCATAAGTCATATACATTCCATGACCCAGTATAAAGGTAGTCTAGGATAAGCCTACAGTATAGATGACAAAGATATATTTATTCTGACACAAGTTCATTTCGTTTCTAGTGTATGGTGTTGTATCGGTTCCAAACATCTAATAATGAAGGATAAATGTTATATGTAAATATTTTTGTGAGGATCATTGATAGTAATACATGAAGAACTACTATACATGTCAGTGTAAAAAATTCAATTCTCACTCGCTCTGGTTTTTGGACTACATGCAATAAAACACGGGACCACATTAAATGTAGTTGAGAGATATGTAAACATCATTGTCATGAAATAATCTATATCGTTCCAACAAGCAATAATGGTTTTTGAAACATTGAAAATTGATTTGTGGGCATGGAGCTCGTATGTAGTAGTCTTATCATACCCGACGATTAATTTCCGCAACATCCTCAATTGTTCTGGGTGTTGAAAGGTATGTCGGGTAACCTAATTTCCTTATCGATGTTGGCTGTGGTTGATTCCATTGGTAGGAAATTTGCAATTCGTTGGTTGGCAATCACTACAAGAAACTGGACCTATTACTTCACCCATTTTACCTCGGTTATTTTAGTTTTTGAAGTAAATAATATTTTGACCTCGGTTAAAAAAAACCGAGGTAAATAATAGGTTTTTTACTGCTGTTCTATGATAACCATAGTAAATAATTTTCAAATGTGAGTTAATAAGTATAACCCATGTAGCTGCGATGTTGGCAATATGGGTATTGCCTAGCAGTAATAGTTAATTACTAGATGAATAACTTCAAACACATGGTCGGGTGGACCTAATTTATATCAAAGTCAAAGCTACTTCTCATATTGGGATTAGAGATGTCGTACATGCCCATCGCCCCAAACTAGTGCCTAAATCCAATCAAATCAATTAAATCATGCGACGTTGCAGTTTAGTTGGTAACATGTCGGTTAACTTGACATCATGTGTGCGAATGATGTGGGAAGTCGAAATCTTCTTTATCGGACCTAATAAATCAATAATGGATAATCAATACAATCAGAAATCGGAATGTACCATGAAAATGTCCCATCCCAAGTTCACAAAAGCCAGTCTGAAATATAATGAAGCTAAATTGGAAAGATAAATATTGCTACCATGCATACAATATCCAAGAAACATCCCTCAAATTAAAAGTTCTCAAGAAAAAGATAATATCCCAATAAAATCCAAAGAAAAAGTCATAATCATGCACGACAAAATAACATTCATGGCAATCAATGAGGTGGTGACGGGGTTGGGATATCATCTGCCGACGAACTATTTCCATCCGACTCTTTGGTGGAAGACTCGGTATTGTCATCGCCTGGCCCTTCTTCATCAGCTGTTATTCTCAAACCATCCTCATCATCCCTAGGCACCTCATCCCCAGGTGCATTGATCGCACCGGCAATCATAGACTTCAACTTCGCCAATTTTCCAAAATCTTTTGCATGATACGGTCTGTGCGCTGCGCCAGGGCCTTGGTCTCGGTCACGTCCTTCATGATAATTCCCCAGGAGTTATGTTTAAGGCCAACTGGGAAAAAATAAGTTAAATGAATAAAAATTATAAAGCGTAAATAATGAATATTTTGGAATAAACATAAAACCAAAAAACTTTCTTACCCGATCACGGGGTAGGAGTACTGGTGGTGGCAGGATCCTCTGTTGTGGAAGCCTCGGTTGGCAAAGGTACTTCCAGATTTTCCATGGGGACGTTACGATAAATCTATGTCCCCGCCTTCCAATGCTAACGCTTTTGCCCAAAGTAGTTCACATCGTAGTAATTTGGCAGGGTCTTCACCTTTGATTTGATCGGAACCTTATTCTCCAGAATGACAGTGATGACGTTTCCGCGGGGTAGTGTCCGACTCTTTGTTATGATGGCCACTTGGTGCATCATATGGATAAAGGTGTACCTAGGGTTTACTACCTTATTCGCTGCAAGGTGGTAGTACATGATGGCCCCGTTGATCGTGCACTCCAAAGGATGTCTGACCCGGATTAAAATTTATACAATTATACTGTAGATCATTCTTTCCTTGAGATTGA
Source organism: Rubia tinctorum (assembly GCA_032355605.1). NCBI lineage: Eukaryota > Viridiplantae > Streptophyta > Magnoliopsida > Gentianales > Rubiaceae > Rubia > Rubia tinctorum. Next base: position 7,838 of record JAULKM010114170.1, on the reverse strand, counting down.
GAACATCAATCTTGATCTTCCTTAATTGGCTTAGACCGCTTCCCACTTTAATTTTGAAATATTTCTCCACCATTTAGTTGGGTTAAGCACCCTGGATTGGTCGTTCTTGGCGACCGGTGGAGGCCAATTGTCCCGGTAGTACAAATTTAGAGGCTTAACCTTCATGAGATCGCCCCAATTATACACCCAATCAATTGATCGATGAACTCGGTCACCATCTCTACATCCACCCCGTTCACTCTTGTACTATAGATGTTTGTAGATGGCCGAGTGAAATTGGCGTAGAACTCCTTGACCTCTGTATCATACGTCAGTCTGTCAAAGCATATCAAACTCTCCATTCCCGATAGTTTGAAAGGTTTGAGGAAGATGTCAAGGTGGAGTAGCGCCACATCCTCGGGCTTCATCACCCTGACCTCCTTTATCCTGTGACCCCAGATCCTTTCGAAATGCTTCTATGCCTCCTTATTTACAAAGCGTAAGTTGTCCGACGTTGGTGGTGGAGGGATGTGCATTGTTTTTGTCTTCTTGGTGCATGATGGACCTTTTTCCGCAGTGTTTTCCCTTGATCTCTTGGATGCTTGTTTCATTGTAGCTATCTGTGTAAAACGTGAACTTGGAATAATTAGTTCAACAAGGAAGAACATAGCTCATGCATGGGTAAGGCCCGAACTTGCATTCATGTCGCAGATATATCGGCTACACTGATGTGTGTCATGCGAAATTGCATATTCATATATATGAATTTGTGACGTCGTACCTAACACGTCGGCTGGGATGAAATAATGTGCGACTGGGACACGAATGGACCTAAAACACCTAAAATTTGAACTAGCATCAACATCAAAACACGAACAAGTAAAATTCCAATAACAAGTAGAAAGAATGAGTGCCATAACATTTCCCTAAACCTTAGCCCTAGCAACGAATTTGTAAACAAGTCCCAAACCAAATTGAATAAACCCAAAATCTAACAACACAACATCTCATGCTTTGTGAATATTGTAAAATCATGTAATGGGGAACCAAAAAAGTCCCTCAAAGTTGAAAAAATAATTATCAAAATTGGGGAAAAGACTTACTTTGATTCACCTTTGGTGCGACGTCGTTGGTTGCGAATGCAAAAGGGTTTTGTCATTGGGAAACTTTAAAACCCGTGGTGGAACGCAATCGTTTTATCAAATGTGCGACGTCGCCTGAAATGTCACATGGAAATATAGAAAGAGAGATCGCAGTGCAACGTCGTAGTGCGCATATTGTGGCCCACACATATGCTTTGGGTTAGGCCGGGATGAAACCTAATCGGCAATAGCCAACATAACAAACCCATCAACCAATACAATAAGAGACCAATAATCATGCGACTTTGCATGTGCTAATGAGTGGGCCGAAATAGAAAAGTGGCCCAAACCAAAAATATCTCCGAGCCTGGTCATTGGTGGATAAAAATCATGATAACCCGATGTCACATTTGCATTTCATCATTAGGTATTTATTTTTTCCGAGTCTTCAGCAACACCACAATTTGGATTGTGGGCCGATTAGTGCATGGTCTATAGGAAATTGTAAATGATTACTTAAGTGTATACGATGTTCAGCCGTAAGAACTTGTGGAATTCTATTTGACTATGAAAAGTTTCGTTATATATAAGACGCTCATTGTCAGTTATGTTGTTTGTGGACATTTACATCGAACATTTATGACACTCATATTGTTTGTGGTTCATTGAATCTGTGACATATACTGTTGTTTAATATATGTTGATGTTGTTCTGGGTTTGTGAATGATCCAGTCATGCGGGTACCAATTACTCAGGAGGTAAGATCAAATAAATTAAAGATGGAGATTACGAAACAGCTGGAAGATAATTACATAGCCCTCCAGGATTCTAATTATGACTTTGTGATGGTTGGTGTCTAATTCTAATTTTGTTATTAAAATGTCCCTTCCAGGATTATTATTGTTTCATGTTACGTACTTTACATACGGTGTATAAAAACATTGAAATAAAATTTAATTTAAAATGTTATAGATTGAACATTTAATGTATGTAAATTAATATCATTCAAAATTCCAATAAAATAGTTTTAAATAGTTGTTAAAAAAATTCCAGAAAACTAAAAATGACGGGGAAGAACGGTGACATAAAAAACAATGGGCCCAACACCATTTACCACCTTCAATAATAACGTGTCCCCAATCTCAAGTTTCTCTTCTACAAGAAACCTAGTGAACCCCCTTGGGTCACGGTCTTCAACATACGGTTGCTTGTGTAGTGCATGTCATACTATCTTCAGAAACGTGGGCTATGACGTACTGATTTATATACCAAAAACCACATTTAGTAAATATGAAAGTAACATATAGAAAAAATTAATTTATAATGAAATACATGTGTGACGGGGAGGACTTACCAAAATCGGAACATCCTCGAAGTTTGTCTTGGTGAGAGTTTGGACAAAGTTCCATGGATGGATATCCTTGTTAATGTTCTGAGGATGACAACTCTTGTCCGAATTCCTAGGGATCTGCATTGGTCAATGAAATGTTTAATAAACTAATTAGAAAATAAATAAGAAAATTACAGAATTTTAAATCCGAACAAGAACTCACTCACCTCAATTGGGGCACGTCTTCTTGGACCAGAATTGTTTGCCATTATTCCTGAAATTTGATTAAAACTTGGCTCAGTTAATTTATTTTGCCGGCTATGCGTCACACGTTATTATCGGACTAGAAATTTACTTGGGCAACATGTGTGAACGACGTCACTAACCAGTCGGCAAAGCCTATTGGTCATACGAGAAGAATGCAACTTCATATTCGAAAAGGGTTAGCAGAACAAAGGAATGAGTGACATAGCTACACGATCGCTCCATACGAAGAAGGATCGACGAGTCTATGACATCACATTTAACAGTTACAGAAACATTATCAATAGTAGAAAACAAGAATAAACAAATTTTATGCATAACAACACATGGCCGGTTGACAGGAAAAATGTAAAAACTAAATTTCTAAAAACTAGAGCCAAAATCCTTTCGAATTTCAATACATAAAACTAAGACCACATAAAGACACCATATACATATCAAATTTGATGACAAATATAAGAATAAAAGTACACTAGGGAATCTATGATAATACCTTCGAACTGATGGGTTGGGAGACTGCTGAAATTTGAGGAAAAGTTGAATGTTTAAAGGGATGTATGAGGTGGGATCCATACATATAGTTGTTACGAAGAATTGTGAATTCCACCTTGGATGCAGCGACGTCACGGAGAAGTCGACCAAACCAACATGGTGCCGACATTGTAGCAATGTCGCCTAATCTATTTGTGGGCCTCGCCACTTCAGCCCACTAACTTAATAGTGGACCTCTGTTTGACAAACAACATATACGAGGTCACAAGTTTGTTGTGTTAAGCTACAACTCACCTGCATAAGATCGACGCCGGTTTGCATTGAAGTAGGCCTCACTTTTTGGCCCACTAGCATAGAAACATGGCCCACGTTTGACCAAAATGAACGTAATTGACCTTAATAACAGTTAATAGTATATTGGATACTACAAATTAAAGTTTACAAATGTCCATGAACTTCATAGACGTCCAGTTCAATGGGAATTGATTTAGCACAAACGGTGAACTTTATTAATGTCCAGTTCCATGGGGAGCACTACATAGAATTGCATGAAATTTCATATTCTTGGTTTTCGAAGAACTAAAAAGATAATAGAATTATGTTCATAAATATTTTTAAAGTGATAGGTTATGGCATAGATTAAATTGTAGAAGATTATTTACAAGTATATAAGGCGTCATTCGGAAGAACTTGTGGAAGTTTATGTGGAATAAAATCAGTTTCTTTATTACCCTTGGTAAGTTTAAGTTCAACTTCGGATGTCAAAGTTTTATTTTAGAGCCGATTGTAATCGGTTTCGGGAACGCTAGTGTTCATTTATAATATTGCACTTAGGTGCCCCCAAACAGAGTGGGAGAACTTGCAATGTAAAACTGGAGATACACTTAAGCGATTCATCAGTTCATGGTTAAAATGTTCCAATTTGGTCCTCGATGGATATAATGGAGTAATCGTCCGTCATTTTTTTTAATATTCCATTAATATCCTTACCATAAGAGTTGTGAGAACATTTCATTTCCACCACATAGAATCACAAGAAATTTCATATTTTTAATTTTCAAAGATATAAAAAGATAATAAAATAACGTCTATCAGTTTTTTTAAGCGGTATTACAATGCATAGAGTTAATTGTAGAAGATTACTTATAGTATACGAGGCTTCATTCAGAAGAACTTGTGCAAAGTATATGTTGAATAAGACTAGTTTCTTTATAACTCTCGGTAGGTATTTGTTGAACTTTGGATGTCAATGTTTTTTTCCAGGTCGATCGTAATAGGACTTGGGAATGACAGTGTACATTTATAATTTTGCACTCAGATCTCTCCAACGGAGTAGGAGAACTTGAAATGTAAAACTATGGATAAAAATTTGTTATTCAAAATTTCAGAGCAATGGTGTTCCCATTTGTGCATAAACGGGTCGTCACTTAGGGCCGCAATCTTAACAGGGAGTATTCTAGGACACTTTTCCTAAATTTCACTGTGATACATATGTGCGATATCGCAATTTTGTCGTATAAAATGAATCCAAAAGAGACCCCTCTGCGACGTCGTCCAAATTAAATTCTTCGGCGGGAACAAAAAATTTGGGCTGAAAAATTGAACAAAAAATTACCCCCATCAAATTTTCATTTAAATAACATTCAGTAAGAACACATAATTCCCATAAATCCTCCAACAAACCCAACTACATACCATCCTTTCCATTTCACACAAATACAACCAATAAAGTACTCAGTCAATTTGCTTCTCTAAAACATCAACAAGCATACGAGAATGGAGCATCTCGGGTTCAAATTAATTGAGGTAGTTCTACATCCATTTCATGTTCATTTCCAATCTTTATTACCATATACCATATATATGTTTTCTTTCTCATTGATCAAATATTGAATATTTTCATAAAGTATGATGATTATGTACCTTGTTTTATAGTGTATATTTTTCATGTTTTCTAGATTGTGCAATGTTTGAAATGTGTGATAAAAATGGCTTAGATTAGTGTTGATTGTGGACAATATTCTTGTCTTTGTATAAACACGGGTTCAATGTGCGATGTCGGTCATAAGTGATCATCCCATACGATATGAGACCAAACAATGATCGACGTCGCAAATGCTATAAAATTATTGTCATACCTAATAATATCTAACGTCGCTCTTTTGTCAAACTTTGTGACATCGTTCGACACTACATGCGACGTTGCTTAAAAGTTGACCATGTACTTTTAACATGTTAAGATTAATGTTGTGTACGTATGAATATATTATGGGACTGCCAAATTCTAACATAAACTTTGTTTCGTGTGTATTCTTTTAAATAGGACATAGAGAGTTATCGGTGGACTTCCAGCATGCAATGTGGACAATGTAGCTTCAATACAATTAATGTTTGAATTTCATATTAACCTCATGTATTTTAATATACTCTAACATTATTTGCCATCATTATTCTAGTTATGTTGGTTCTTTACATTCTCATATTTTCTGACATCAATTGCACAATAATTGATTATCGTCTGATTTGTAAACATTTCACGAGTTGTGGAACATTAGGTAACATTTAAAGGATATCGACGAACAAATGTTTATGTAATCAAATATTAGGTAACACATAACTAATGTTTATGTAATCAAATATTAAATTTTATAATATTGTACGAGAACCGATGTTTCTGAGACTAATCCACAACGTCAAACTAATTGATGGAGCAACAAAAACAGACCGACGTTGCACAAACTGGAGGCTTTTGTGACGTCGCCCAAACAAAGTGATGTCATATTCAACAGCCTTCCATGTCAGCATGCACACGACCGTGCTGACCTGGAGCATGCAATGTCACAAACCATTATCCACAAAGTTGCCGTCATTTATCCACGACCTTGGCATTGGCGACGTTGCAGCAATTGCAGTCCCCTAGTCTGACTTCTTGATATCAATAACGTCGCTTCATATGTAGGTCCATGTTGTTTAAAACGATATCACAACTATTTAAAATGATGTTGCAGCTACTAACTCCAAACGTCGATCATCTTCCTTGAACTGATGTTGCGCACTAATTTGCCGACGTCGGTCCAAAACCGAGGTAAAAATGTACTTTTTACTACACCCACATTTACCCTTGTTTTTAGAGGGATGAAAAATGAGGTAAAAATCCATGTAGAACCAAGGTAATAGGTGTTGTTTGTTGTAGTGAATGGTGGTAGATTTTGGGGTCGGATGGAATCTGTCTCTTTTTTCATGATAAACCTCGTAGGCCATATGAAGGTCTTTTACCTTTCCAACTCCCGTACAACCATCTTGCCTCATAGTTTACGTGCAACGGGTGCGATTAGAACTTATAACGTCACCCTACCATATCCCTCAAGAATGGGAATGAAATTATGAAACCTGTTCAATTCCTCACATGAACTGTCAGCAACATGTGTCGGATCCCATCCTTTTTGTGGATGAATGAGATATAGTTAAAATAGTACCGACGGCTAAAAAATATGAATATGATGTGAGGATTGAACACAGTAAGACTTCCATAAACTCTATGTGATTTGTAACTATCCTAACCGAGTACCACTAAATTATCGTTTGACTTGAGCACTGCTCTTGTAGGAACCATACGTGCTCCATTAACCTCAATGTCTATCGGGAATAGGGAGTGTCTGGACCCAGCACAAGGAGGCTCACATTGGGGGGGATTATGTCATCCAATTTATCGGGAAGACTTAATCCTATGTGTCTGCAAACCCACCCATCTCCCAACCACTGGGGTACACCCGTGTCAACAAAAGGCCTAGTATGGGCGAATTTCACACACTAAAGGTGTGATTTTTTCTCTTCGATTATCTTCTACTAGATTGGGTGATTCAAGGTCTCTTGAATCTGCCGCCATGGGCAAATCTAGTAGTGGAAAAAAAGGAGAAACAGTAACGCGAAGGATGTGACTAGGGCTATATTGGAGAGGGATGGGAAATCGTTGTTCGGGGGAGAAAATCTTGATCTTGATCAGACCAATCTTCTTCAGAGACTGGATGTGGAGTTTGTTGGGTTTTCGAACCCGCATTATGGGAACGAACACCCTAACCAGATCGGAATTGGAAAGGAAGGAGTAATGCATAAAAAATGGCAGAGGGTTTAAACCCTAATCGGATCGGAGTTGGAAAAATGGCTGAGGGTTTAAATCCTAAACTCACGGCAATCATGAAGCCGTCTGGAAACAAGATCGACATAGAGGGTTTGCGGAGTGCATTGGTGGTACCTAGATCAGTATCATCACAATCAACGGGGTGGAAATGAGTTGCAAACAAGTCGAAAACTTATGGAGGACATGATTGGGTTATGGAGGCCGATCCTGAGGAGTTGTTTCTAAATTTGGAGAAAGCGGTGGCGGGTTTTCAAGGGCTGGAGCGGAGGCTGAGCGGAAAGAAGGAGAGTGCGACAGATCTGGTCAATACAAACCAGCAGTCATATTCAATGCACGGTAAGGTAAATCCTGGGGTTTTGAAAACAACATTGGAACAATCCAATGGGATGGATGATCACACGGTGCTGGATAAATTGAGGGAAGTGTTACAAACGATTAGAGGTTTGGAGAATCCACTGCTCCGAAGTTTAAGAGATAAAATCGACGTCGATCCGATGGAGCAGATTGGTGGCGAGTCCTCAGTGCAAGTTGAACATAATGAAAAAACAGCAGG